>CM042434.1:29750591-29940591 GCA_023631565.1 Gymnocephalus cernua | reverse complement strand
CCAACCAGAAGACCAACATTGCCATCCCTAGAGCCATACTGCTAACCTGGCAAAATAAGAAAATGCCAATGTAATAGCCCTGAAAAGTGGAGTAGTTGAATGAAAGATGCACGGACACAAACTTTCCTCAGATCATATGTGTAATGACTCAATATAACACAAGACAACATACATAATACATGCAATTCTTCTGCTGCATAACTACAGAACTGAAATATACCAAGCAAACAAATATGGCAATACACAAGAGATAGTTATGCTGATAACCTATAGCACTCACAATTACACCCTTTAACAGTACTCAGTACATTACAGAAACGTATACAGAATATACTACGACACGTACAATGTCTCTGCATGGTTACTAAGTGCCGCTCTTTGATCCACGACGCCGCGGTTAGCATTGCAAAAGGCTAATGTGGCTAGCTTACTTTTCGTCATGTAATTACCTAATAAGATGCACGGACACAAACTTTCCTCAGATCATATGTGTATGACTGAAGGGAGGAAGTGACATACACCGCAACATAGCTCAACAGTTTTACCTCCCCCTGCTGGAGCCCTCCAGTAACTACAACGCTCTTGTTCACACCGCTGCTGGTGTTGGAATGACATTTTGCACATGAAAAATAAGAAATCACAAATGTACTGTACCTGAGTTTTTTTGTGATTGTTGCGGGCAAAAATCCTTGATTATGCGGCACGTTTTCTTAAAAAATGCGATGGAATATGCGAGATATTTATGCCATTTTATGCGATGAAATTGCGGGACCTTGCGGGAACTTGCAAAAACTGCGGTTTGATGAAAAAGAGAAAAAAAAGTGATTCCCCCAACACCGTGTTTTCAGTAGGTGAAATTACGTCACTTCATAATGTTCCCATGGCAACAGGGGAAAATGGCTGCTCTTGTGTGAAGGAAACTGTTACGTGTAGCAAGGAAAGTTGGACCCAAAATGCAGAGAGCAGGCAGGCAGACAGGAGTAGTGTCACTTGATGATTTAATAAAAGAAACGAAATACAAAACCAAAGGAGTCCTGGAAAAGGCAGGCAAAAAGGATAAACCAAAGGAGTCCTGGAAAAAGCAGGCAAAAAGGATAATCCAAAAATAAAGTCCAAGTCAAAAATAGAAACACAGGAACACTAAGACTAACACACAGGAATACGAACTGGAGACAAAACACACTAACACAAACAGAATACAATGATCCGACACAGGACAAGGGAAACACAAAGACTAAATACAGAGGATAACGAGGAAACAAGAGGCAGGTGACACAAGGGCTGGGAAACAGGTGGAAAACATCAGACAATCACAAGAGCGGGAAAAACCAAAAGACAGGAAGTAAAACCAGACAAGACTAGGGAGAAAAACCAGACTTCAAAATAAAACAGGAAACTAAATACAAAACAGACTACCAAAATAAGACAAAAAACCCAAAACCATAACAGAAACGCAACATTTTTCAACTTTCTGCTAAAATATATGTGACTTTTTTGCAACGAAAATGCGGGGATTATGAAATCATGCAAGCCCCGCATATTTTGCGCGGAAATCGGCAATTTATGCGGCGAAAGTACGGCGTATTTGAAAAAATGCGGCCCCCGCATAAATATGCGGACTTTGGCCGATTATGCATTGAATTCTGCGATCGCATAATCGCGTTTTTCTGCAGGGACTGTATACTGTCACAATATGATGATGCCAAAATTACTCAATATGAACCCTCAACTGCTGTTACTCAACTGCTTGCTCTGACTTACCTGGTAGGCTAATACACATTACTTTTACTTTTACACTACTTTTTACTGGTAATAGACATTATTCCATCTGTCACACCAACCACACAGAATCATGTAATCCTCTGTTTTTAAAGGTTAAATGTTACAGGTTAATGCTCTGCCATTGCATAACACAGGGTTGCACAACAAAATGCAGATGTAGTCCCTTTCTGCTACATAGGAAAAAGAAAAAAACTAAACTATTTGTTATGGTAGAATGAGGACTCTCAGAGCCTAGGGAAAGAAGCTGGGGCCTCATTTATAAACGTGGCGTACGCTCAAAACAGGGCTGAAAATGTGCGTAAGCCACTTCCGACGCAAAGGTTGTGATTTATAAAAAACAAACTTGACGGGAGAATGTGCGGTCCTCCACGCAAACTCTGAACCATACGTACACACATTTTGGAGACAAAATAGGAATTGGCAACACATATGGTGGGTGGTGAACTGAAGTCACACTGCAGAAAGTAAATGGGAATAACTATTACTCTTAATATTTTCAAGTATTGACGCACATTTTTTCACTCCATATCATCCACGTTACCGTGACGATTAAATCCAGCAGTGTTATTTGGGAGTGTACTGAGGGATTACTGTTCCATAAACACCTCCAACTCAAATCTAAAATAAAAATGTTCTTAATATGTAATCAGCACTGTCTCACCGTCACATTGTCCGCTACGGAGCGCAGGAGGAGGAGATGGCCCGACTGCATAGAACACAGGATATAATCAAATACCCTAACATTAGATAACTACAGAACAAAGTATAAATAACTAAATATCTGTCTTTAATACTGTGCATACATCATCAAATGTCAACGTCTGAAAATACAGCCGTTAAACTCCCCAAGGCTCCATTCTGGGGCCTCTTCTGTTTAACATCTACATGCTTCCACTGGCTCAGATTATGGAAAACAACAAAATAAATTACCACAGTTATGCGGATGACACACAAATTTACATAACCTTATCACCAGGAGACTATAGTCCAATACAAACACTGACTAAGTGCATTGAACAAATTAACGACTGGATGTGCCAGAACTTTCTTAAATTAAATGAAGAAAAAACTGAGATGGTTGTTTTTGGAGCAAAAGAGGAACGATTAAAAGTCAGCGCTCAGCTTCAAACGACAATGTTAAAAACAACAGACAAAGCCAGAAATCTTGGTGTAATTATGAACTCAAACCTGAATTTCAACAGCCACATTAAGACAATTACAAAGTCATCCTATTACCACCTTAAGAATATATCAAGGGTTAAGGGACTTATGTCTCAGCAGGACTTGGAAAAACTTGTCCATGCTTTTATCTTCAGTAGACTAGACTACTGTAACGGTGTCTTTACAGGTCTCCCTAAAAAATCAATCAGACAGCTGCAGCTGATTCAGAACGCTGCTGCTCGAGTCCTCGCTAAGACCAAGAAAGTGGATCACATCACTCCAGTTCTGAAGTCTTCACTGGCTTCCTGTGCCTCAGAGAGTTGATTTCAAAATACTTTTGCTAGTTTATAAATCACTAAACGGTTTAGATCCAAAATACATTTCTGACCTGCTAGTAAACTACGAACCACCCAGACCTCTCAGGTCATCTGGGACAGGTCTGCTTTCTGTCCCCAGAGTCAGAACTAAACAGGGAGAAGCAGCATTTAGTTTCTATGCTCTACATATCTGGAATCAACTTCCAGAAAACTGCAGGTCCGCCGCAACTCTCAGTTCTTTTAAATCAAGGCTGAAGACCTTTCTTTTTAATGTTGCCTTTCCTTAAATAATTGTCCATTGCTTATACTTACGTTGCTTATTTTATCTGCTTTTATATTTTTAACTGTTTTTAACTGCTCTTTAATGTTTAATTTCTTATACTGCACTGTAACTTTTATTTATTTGTATTTTAACTGTCTTCATGTAAAGCACTTTGAATTGCCCTGTTGCTGAAAAGTGCTATACAAATAAAGCTGCCTTGCCTTTCCTTGCCTTGCACAATCGTTACCCTTAATGTCCTCGTTATCAGTCCGAACTTTAATACTGTTCGTGACTAAACCTGCATGAAGAAAAGTGTGTTTACATTACACCTTCTTTCGTCTTCAAATTGTATCTCGGGGTGAGGGATACCACCAGTTGATGCTGTGATTTTGGCAAGGTGTTAACAATCACAAATTGTTGTAAACAAACTGCAGTGACCCCCGTGCGTAATTGTGCATGATGGCCCTGCAGGAGGACTACCCTAATGGAAGAATCAGGAGAAAAAGAGACTTCAGGGACCACGATTATGACTGGCTAATATACCGATTTAAATTCCCTAAAGCTGAGCTCTTGGATCCATGTACTGAATTGGGTCCAGTAGTGAGGGCAATGCGCTGGAACCGTGCCATCCCGGTCCAAATACAGGTCCTCGCAACTCTGGGGGAAACCCTGAGGGAAATTGCAGACAGCTAAGTGTTGTTTTTTTAAATAAATATTATATATAATCTTCGACTTTATCACTAAGGCTTGTTTGGATATAACAAATAGTTCTGTTAAATCTTATTATATACGTCTGGTATATCGTAGCTGTCCCTGAGTGCCGTAATGCCTGCCGTTTTGGACGTATTATTAATACATGTAGTTATAGATCATGTTTCCCTACACTGTGCAAGAACAGGCCAAAATTATAATTCAATTTGCATCAATTCCTGAACGTCGGAGACGTTTTTTTGCTTTTTCTCCGCCAGTCATCATGATTCGGTGTAACAACTGCCAGGGTCATTCATATACTGATCAGCATTCACGAGGTGCTTTGCATTGACCATTAAAAATGGGAGCGTGCAGGGTGGGAAAAGAGGCTGATCCACGTGCGCACACTTGTAGGAAATCTCTGATTTATAAAGGGAACATTGCTTACAGGTGTGCGTACGGACGTTTTATAAATCTGACTTTTTTTTGGTGTACGCCATTTTGGCCTGTTGGGCATAGGTACACTTTTAGTAAGTAAATGAGACCCCTGCTCTGTAGTCTGGTGGTAAGGCAGTGGACATTGTGTATGGCTTGCCAGACTGCATGTCACGATTGTGACTGTTCTGTTTATGGTCTATTTTGAAGTCTGTTTTTTCTCCCATGTTATGTCTTCCTGTATGTTTTTCCCGCCATTTGATTGTCTGCCCCGCCCTGATGTGTTTCACCTGTTGTGTCACCTGTACCTTGTTAGTCCTCATTTACCCTGGTATTTAGTCTCTGTGTTTCCCTTGTCTTTTGTCGGATAATTTTATTCTGTTGCTGTGTGTTCTGTTTGCGTTTTCTTATGTGGAGTATGCCCGGTAGCCTGTGTTCCAGTTTGGATACCCTTTTTGTTTCATCTACATTCTGGAATGAGATTTGCCTGCTGCATTCAGGACTTCTTTTTGTTGGTATGAACTTTGTTTTTGTCAAATAAATCCTCAAACTCAACCAACTCTTGCCTGCTCTCTCTGCACTTGGGTCCAAGCCTCGCAGCATCCGTGACACTGCAGCAGAGTGAACAGGCTGTGGTTGGGTGGTATTGTCTTTAAGTATCCTTTGGGGCTGTGCACAGGCACCTTACCATACCAATATAACTGATGCTCTGTAAATGGGTAACAATGATGTTCTGGGACGTTTTAATCATCCGCAACAGAGCCCTGCTGGTCTGGGCTATGCACAAACCATGGCAGTTATCAATGTTTCCAGTCATGATGCTTTATATTGCTCCTCTGTAAAAGTTACCAAGAACTTGGCATTTTACCTTCTTAGGTTTCCTTAAAAACAGCTGTTTCTGTGCTTTTGTCACCAGGATGGAGATGTTTAATCTTAGTGTCAGGTTATTTGTGATGTTGATTCCCAGAAACTTCCCACTCAGCTCTACTGATGTACACAGAGGTGTGTGTCTTTGCCTATTTTATTTCTAAAATCCACAATCAGCGGTGTTGCTGACGGTGTTTGGTGGTGGTATGATGGTGGTGTCATCTGCAAACTTCACAACAGAGTTTCTCCATGCAGTCATGGGTGTACAGTATGAACAGCAAGGGGCTTCCCCCTGCGGCACTCATCGCACTACCCCCATTCAAAATGAATGTAAAGATCTATGTTTTCACCGGACTGTCTGAGGACCGCCACAGTGTGTGTAAATAAAGCCATATACAGATGGTTCATCCAATCAACTGCCAGGTATGCCTGCCCTTTTTTAAACAGTTTCCAATGATGATTTACAAAACTGTAAAGTGCAGTTTTAGCATAAAAAGGAACTGGAAGAAATGGCTACAGGTGAATATTGATCCAGTTATATTACTGTAATACACCATTAAGAAGTCTTTGTTTCAGTACAACTGATGTCCACAGACTTACACATGGTACAAATCCTGGGATCCTGCAGGTATCGTATTGTTGAGAATCTCTGGCCAATACTGGGATGTTAATTCTTGAGATAATTACTTAATTAACCATACTTCCCTCGAAGGAGAGAGGGGAAAGACATAATGGATCGTACAAATGGGGACAACAGTGCATACTAGAAGGATGCAATCAGTTCTTTTGTCTGTATTGTTGTATCAGGGTAGAACTGTTGCATATGACAAATAACATTGAGTTGGCATGGAAACAGGGACACCTAAAAACTGTGAAACGCAAGCAAACTGTTTATCTACAAGACGACACATCCAAAGAAAATAGACTCATTACGAGTCTGTTATTTTTTCTAAAAAATACATTATATTTTAATTAACATCTGCCTTTGCACTCTCTTTAATATTTACCAAGTCAAACTAACTATATCAAAAGTCCGACAGAAACGCTAAAAATACTTTTTTTTCTTTATAACAGAAGTGACAGCAGAAAGGAGAAGTAACCTCAAGTAATTGCTTAAGATAACATTTTAATGATCACTACCAACAAAATGGGACAGCAGCAGCAGCAAACAGTCACAGTGACCCCACAAGATAGAAAAAAATACGTACACAGCTCATACATTCATACATGCTTCACACCCACACATGTACCTAACAAACACACATACATACACACACACACACACACACACACACACACTCACACACACACACACACCTCCAAATCTCAAATCTACACAGCTTAATATTCATGACAGCCCACAGCAGAAGTGTGCAGTCAGCGCACGTTCGTATTAACATGTATGAACTCAAACACCCCCTAACCATGTTGTATGTGTAATCACACTGTTGCACTGCATCAGGAGGCTTGTTCACACTCACACCGCTGGTGGAATACACCGCCGGCTACAACAACATGTCATCCTGAGAGACTGTGAACTCCTGACTTCATCTAAACACCTCGATTGGCATTTCATCCCCCGTCCTCCCTCTCACCACCATCATCACTTTCCTCTCGTTAATGCAAATCAAATGGCAAGGCCAAGCTGTGAAGGTGTGTAATATGACTGCTATTGATATAAAGACTAGAATTGCCTGAAACCTATCTTGACATTGCACTGTAGCCTTACAGAAAAATAAAATGAACTTAATAATGTAATTTAGGACAATAAACCAGTGATTCACAATTAGGGGTAGCCTACTTGTAGGGGTACGTGATAAAATTGGGGAGTACCTCAACTAACAGCTCACTGCAAAAACTGAAATCTAAGTAAGATGAAATATCTTAAATCAAGTTAATATATGCTTATTTTTTTCGGATAAGAAATGTTTAAATGTCGCGAGTGAGCGGACAATGGAGTGGGAGATCTACCGGTCAGTTTTCGTTCCTACCCTCACCTATGGTCATGAAGGCTGGGTCATGACCGAAAGCTGGCGTCTCCCTTAGAGATAGGGTGAGAAGCTCAGTCATCCGTGAGGAGCTCGGAGTACAGCCGCTGCTCCTTCACGTCGAAAGGAGCCAGTTGAGGTGGTTCGGGCATCTGGTAAGGATGCCCCCTGGGCGCCTCCCTAGGGAGGTGTTCCAGGCACGTCCAGCTGGGAGGAGACCTCGGGGAAGACCCAGGACTAGGTGGAGGGATTATATCTCCAACCTGGCCTGGGAACGCCTCGGGATCCCCCAGTCAGAGCTGGTTAATGTGGCTCGGGAAAGGGAAGTTTGGGGTCCTCTGCTGGAGCTGCTCCCCCCGCGACCCGACACCGGATAAGCGGACGACCATGGATGGATGGATGGAAGAAATGTTTACTTACCAGGCAGATTTTATGTTTGAGTATTTTACTTAAGTTAAGTGCTGAGGTCCTAATTTATCTTATATATTAAAAACAGAACATACAAGTGGAATCTTTAGCTTTAATTGTCAAACAGACAATATCAAATGATGAACTCCTATAAAAAATACAATAGGTACAGTACTGGAAATTGGCACTTGGCACATCTGATCTAATGTTCAAACAATTACTGATCCCATATTATGCTCATTTTCAGGTTCATAATTGTATTTTAAGGTTGTACCAGAATAGGTTTACATGGTTTAAGTTTCAAAAAACACCATATTTTTTGTACTGCACATCTCTCTCTCACTGCTGCAGCTCCTATTTTCAGCTTTTTTCAGGTCTCTGTTTTAGCTACAGAGTGAATCATCTTTTCTTCTGTACTCTTTGATTCCACTTTGATAGATCATGTCAATTAGCTCCATATACAGTAAAAGAAAGGTTGTTTCTCCAACTTTGGTCAGTTACAAGGCAGGATTAGCCAGGAGACTTCTTCTAAAGGAGGGCGCACATGTAAGTACTTCTTTTGTAGATTATGGTGAACTTGTGTGCGTTGTAGCAGTGCTTTGTCATTGAGAACGAGCTAGCATGCTAACTCTAGCGCTAGCATGCTAACGGTTGCGGTTAGCCCGTCGTTTCGGCTAGTTACGTAAAAAACCCTGCCGATTTTGAACAGCTCACCCAGAGACTGAAGGCAGGACACATTCAGAAACCTGTATCTCACTCAAAAAAGCATGGATAGATTTTTTTTTCCAAGTTTGTATGCGTGTGGAAGCACCAGAGACACAAAATACCACCCCAAATCCCAGAAAAAGTGATTCTTTCATAATATGGGCACTTTAATATGTAACATTCAAAGGGCCCATATTATGCTCATTTTCAGGTTCATAATTGTATTTTGAGGTTGTACCAGAATAGGTTTACATGGTTTAATTTTCAAAAAACACCATATTTTTGTTGTACTGCACATTGCTGCAGCTCCTCTTTTCACCCTGTGTTCAGGTCTCTGTTTTAGCTAGAGAGTGAGACATCTCACTTCTGTATTATCTTTGTTGGCACTTTAAAACATTTAAGTTCTTAACAGAAATAGCTTATCTTTATACAAAAATTCAGATCATTTTGTGCACTGCAGCAGGTATGTTTTCATCTGCTATGGTCTCACATGCATTCTATTATCTAGCAGCATAGGGGAGATCTGTGAAATAAGTTTTATTCATATTTATCATTCACATTTAATGGGAGTAACATGTGGTGTGTGATACATCTTTACACACACACACACACACATATATATATATATATATATATATATATATGGATTTTAAATAATAACATTCAATTAATTCTCCATTTGTACAATGTTTCTTGTATTTAAGTCATCCCATTTTTTGACATGGTACGTTCTGAACGGGAACGCGCTAAAAGTGTCTGTCAAGGCCGGGCGTTTACAGCCATCACCTTACGTTAGCTTTTCTCTGCTGTGCAGTAGTACCTTCGAGCCTCTGCAAATCATCTGGACACTAACGTTAAACTATGGATGAAGATGGAAGGGCTTATCCGGGTATGGATCCTAAAACAATTGCAGTATTAAAAGCAGAGATGGGAGTAAGTCACACATGGGCAAGTCACAAGCAAGTCTCAAGTCTTAACCTTCAAGTCTCAAGCAAGTCCAAGTCATTTTGTGTGACAATCAAGCAAGTCAAGTCAAGTCATAGCTTTGGTCAAGCAAGTCAAGTCAAGTCATACAAAAGTTTGTATTTTTAAACAAGCTAAAGACAGTGGTTATAACTGCTGGAGTTTTATTTGCATTTTTTCCTACTCAATATTCAAAAGACATTGCGTCCAAGCCACATATATCTGAACAGTTTAAATGTATACAGATTTAAAAAAGCACAGCCTAAAACTGATATTAGGCCAACAAAAATATCAATATGCCTCAAACATGACATCAAATCATGAAATTCATTCAAACAATTCAAGTAGGCTATAATGGTTTCTAAGTCAAATAATATTCTTCAAACATGCCTCACTTTTATGGGACAGAAACACATTTAACCTAAAAAAAAACATATTCTTTAAGAGTAGCTGAATCCCACCACCTTTGCATAATTTGGAGAGATTGAATAGTAGGCTATATGTTAATATTTGTCAGTGTATTTGTGAGTGAATGTGTGCGTGTTTGAGAGAGAGAGTGAATGAAAAGTTATTAATATTGTTGAGTGAATGTGTGCATGTGGTGTGTGTGAGTGCAGTGTGTGTGTGTGTGTGTGTGTGTGTGTGTGTGTGTATGTGTATGCAGTGCTTGAAGTGGGGAAAAAAAGGTGCCGGTACTCTCTTGCATTGGCAGATCATCATGACATTTGAGATTTCTGTAGTGAAAAACAAAACTTGGAGATATTGCTGGTACAACAACAATTTATTGTCATCTATTAACAATATAAATGTATGGATTTATTTAAACAACTTTACATAACTTTAGTGCGTACGCTATTCAAAAAATCATGTTTTAAACATACATGTGGCACAGTGAATCCTTATTAACTATCTATGGATGGCCTAAGCGACTAATTTACATATAGGCTAGTATCAATATTGTTTATTTTTTCCACAAATAAGCTGATTTATATTTGCTAATATGTTGGAGTCATGTTAAGAAAAAAAATTCATTCATTCATCAAAACTATTCATTTTAACAATAATTTGGTGCTCAAACAGATGCAAAACAGTCACTCTCAGTGTGTGTGTGTGTGTGTGTGTGTGCGTGTGTGACAGAGACAGGGGGAACAGCTTCAGTCCCCTCTCTGTCTGGGCAGCTAGTGACGGGATGCTGCTACATCATGTTTTGCAGCCCAGTTTGTTATCATTAAAAACAAGCCAGCTGTTCGTGGAGCAAAAATCCATCATTTGGTCCTTTGACCAACAGTCAGGCCGTCCGTGTGTTTCGTTACTCACGTTACTGTTGACGTCGGTGTAACGTTAAGGTTGGTAGCGGCAGACTCCTCATTAACGCCAGCTGTTCCGCTCACATCAACGCTAGCTTGAAGCTCATGAACCGTACTAGCTACCTCCTGATGTTTCTGGTTGGACTTGGACCTCTGTTGATGTGTCTGGCTCTGGCTCACGCATTCTTTTAGTACCTTTCTGAAGCCAGGCGGCTAACATAACGACTTATAAACTCGACACTTATTTTTAGTTTCTAGGTTTTCAGCAGTGAAACACCGTTACGGTCAGGCTGACACTGACAGCGTTTTCAAACTAGCGTCCGTGGAAAAGCTAACTTCTGATAGGGTGGGCGGACTGCTTGCCTTTACGTGATTCGTCAAGATCTAAAATGTAAACACGTAGTGCCCTCTGGGTAGTGTAGTTTATGTAACGTTAGGGTCGTCTCTCTGACACTGACGCTTTCTCTGTCAGTGGTAGCGTACCGGCTGCATGCGAGAAGTAGCGGTACGCAAGAAAAAGTGCAGGTACGCTTAAGAGTAAAATGTAGAAGTGCCGGTACTGCGTACCGGTGCGTACCGGCCCACTTCGAGCACTGTGTGTATGTGTATGTGTGCCTAGCTTCATTCACATACTTCATCTGCACAACTGCGTGTGTGTCTGCATGTGTGTGTGTGAGAGAGAGAGAGAGAGGGCAGTTTGTTGTGTGTATGTACAGTGTGCCTAGCTGTATTCGTTCTTACCGCCACCTTGAACAAAGACGGGAGGGTGTGCTTATTCATGGCCCAAAACTGAAGGGAGTTCTGTTCATCACAAGCGTCCCAATAGTGGTTCAGCTGAATATGGGGACTGGAACCTGAATCTTTCCCGATTTGAAGTGTCTGATTAAATTCGCCGCGGTGGTGGTTGACGTCGGATTTTTTTGTACTGCAGACCTTGCAAACTGCCGTTCGTTTCTTCTTTGCCTGGTCAGATGTGTAATCCTTATAGCCAAACTTTATTATTTTCGGTGCAGAGGAATCCATGACGTTAAGTAACAGCCGTAGCCAGTCTCGTTTACTGCAGGTCTGCCGCCGTGTGGCGCGTCACCATAACAACGGGCGCCGCGCATGCAACAGCACTAAAATCGTAACGTTAACTCCTCCTCAATATCAGAGGGGAAAAATATATATTTATTAAACAGAAAATCAAGTCATTTCAAGTCATTTGACTCAAGTCTAAGTCAAGTCTCAAGTCATGAATGTCAAGTCAAAGTCAAGTCGAGTCTTTTATGAATGTTTATCAAGCAAGTCTCAAGTCCTAAAATTTGCGACTCGAGTCTAACTCGAGTCAAGTCATGTGACTCAAGTCCCCCATGTCTGATTAAAAGGTAATTGTTTTTATTTAATACAGCGTTATTAATTAGTTTAGGGCTGTTTTAGCAAACTAAGCTAACATTAATTGTGAAGTTGGCTAGCTAGCTAAGTCAAACCATGCTAATTTTAAAATTGTGTTAATTTTGGCTATAAGCAAGTAATAACCACGCAAAAAGACATGTCTTGAAAATGTATTAATAGTACGTCATTGCCAGAAACTGAGTTAAGGTGCAAATTGTAACTTTAAAGTTATTCAGTTCGCTCAGTTAATTTTAGCTTGGCCTAACACTAGCTACTTGGCACCATTTTAATTATTATTTGTGACATACTGTGGCTTAACATTGTCAGTCAACATAATGATATAACCTAACGTTAGGCCTTCTCATAGCCTAATTTCTTTGGTCAATGTCTGAATGGTTGTGTATGTTTTTAAAATGATTCATGAATTTAGTGGAAAGGGCAGACAAAAAACGAGGAAGGGATAGAGAGACCCTGCCCGGAGGAAGCCCGGGGCCCCCGTCTGGAGCCAGGCCCAGAGGGAGGGCTCGTCAGCGAGCGTCTGGTGGCCGGGTTTGCCACGGAGCCCGGCCGGGCACAGCCCGAAAAAGCTACGTGGCACCTATCTCTCCAGCCCATGGGCCCACCACCTGTGGGAGGAACCGCTGGGGTTGGGTGCGCTGCCACACGGGTGGCGGTGAAGGTCAGGGGCCTCGACGGACCAGACCCGGGCAGCAGAGGCTTGCTCTGGGGACATGGAATGTCACCTCGCTGTGGGGGAAGGAGCCGGAACTTGTGCGTGAGGTGGAGCGCTACCAGTTGGATCTGGTGGGGCTTACCTCTACGCATAGTCTCGGTTCTGGAACCGTACTCCTGGAGAGAGGTTGGACTCTTTTCTTCTCCGGAGTTGCCCAGGGTGTGAGGCGCCAGGCGGGTGTGGGGATACTCACAAGTCCCCGGCTGAGCGCCGCAACGTTGGAGTTTACCCCGGTGGACCAGAGGGTCGCCTCCCTACGCCTGCGGGTTGTTGGGGGGAAAACTCTGACTGTTGTTTGTGCATATGCACCAAACAAGAGTTCAGAGTATTCGGCCTTTTTGGAGACCTTGAATGGAGTCCTGTATGGGGCTCCGGAGGGGGACTCCATAGTTCTGCTGGGGGACTTCAACGCACATGTGGGCAATGACGGAGATACATGGAGAGGCGTGATTGGGAGGAACGGCCTCCCTGATCTAAACCAGAGTGGTTGTCTGTTATTGGACTTCTGTGCTAGTCATGGATTGTCTATAACAAACACCATGTTCGAACATAGGGATGCTCATAAGTGTACTTGGTACCAGAGCACCCTAGGCCGAAGGTCAATGATCGATTTTATAATCGTTTCATCTGATCTGTGGCCGTATGTTTTGGACACTCGGGTGAAGAGAGGGGCGGAGCTGTCAACTGATCACCATCTGGTGGTGAGTTGGGTCGGGGGTGGGGGAAGACTCTGGACAGACCTGGTAAACCCAAACGGGTGGTGCGGGTAAATTGGGAACGTCTGGAGGAAGCTCCTGTCCGACAGACCTTCAACTCACACCTCCGGCGGAGCTTTTCGTGCATCCCTGTGGAGGCTGGGGGCATTGAACCTGAGTGGACAATGTTCAAAGTTTCCATTGCTGAAGCTGCGGCAGGGAGCTGTGGTCTTAGGGTCTTAGGTGCCTCAAGGGGCGGTAACCCTCGAACACCGTGGTGGACACCGGTGGTCAGGGAAGCCGTCCGACTGAAGAAGGAGTCTTTCCGGGATATGTTATCCCAGAGGACTCCGGAGGCAGTTGCAAGGTACCGAAGGGCCCGAAGGACTGCAGCCTCTGCCGTGAAAGAGGCAAAGCAGCGGGTGTGGGAGAAGTTCGGAGAAGACATGGAGAAGGACTTTCGGTCGGCACCAAGGCGCTTCTGGAAAACCGTCCGCCACCTCAGAAGGGGGAAGCGGGGAACCATCCAAGCTGTGTACAGTAAGGATGGGACGTTGTTGACCTCAACTGAGGAGGTAATAGGGCGGTGGAAGGAGCACTTTGAGGAACTCCTAAATCCAGCTGATGCGCCCTCTTTGTTAGAGGCAGAGCTGGAGGATGACGGGGGATTGTCGTCAATTTCCCTGGTGGAAGTCACTGAGGTAGCCAAACAACTCCACAGTGGCAAAGCCCCAGGGATTGATGAGATCCGTCCAGAAATGCTGAAAGCTCTGGGTGTGGAGGGGCTGTCTTGGTTGACACGCCTACTCAACATTGCGTGGAAGTCTGGGACAGTGCCTAAGGAGTGGCAGACCGGGGTGGTGGTTCCCCTCTTCAAAAAGGGGGACCAGAGGGTGTGTACCAATTACAGGGGTATCACACTTCTCAGCCTCCCTGGTAAAGTCTACTCCAAGGTGCTGGAAAGGAGGGTTCGGCCGATAGTCGAACCTCAGGTTGAAGAGGAACAATGCGGATTCCGTCCTGGGCGTGGAACAACGGATCAGCTCTTTACTCTAGCAAGGATCCTGGAGGGAGCCTGGGAGTATGCCCATCCAGTCTACATGTGTTTTGTGGATCTGGAGAAGGCATATGACCGGGTCCCCCGGGAGACTTTGTGGGAGGTGCTGCGGGAGTATGGGGTGAGGGGGTCCCTTCTCAGGGCCATCCAATCTCTGTATGACCAAAGCGAGAGCTGTGTCCGGGTTCTCGGCAGTAAGTCAGACACGTTCCAGGTGAGGGTTGGCCTCCGCCAGGGCTGCGCTTTGTCACCAATCCTGTTCGTAGTATTTATGGATAGGATATCGAGGCGTAGTCGTGGTATGGAGGGGTTGCAGTTCGGTGGGCTGGGGATCTCATCGCTGCTCTTTGCAGATGATGTGGTCCTGATGGCATCATCGGCCTGTGACCTTCAGCACTCACTGGATCGGTTTGCAGCCGAGTGTGAAGCGGCTGGGATGAGGATCAGCACCTCTAAATCTGAGGCCATGGTTCTCAGCAGGAAACCGATGGAGTGCCTTCTCCAGGTAGGGAATGAGTCCTTACCCCAAGTGAAGGAGTTTAAGTACCTTGGGGTCTTGTTCGCGAGTGAGGGGACAATGGAGCTGGAGATTGGTCGGAGAATCGGCGCAGCGTGGGCGGTATTACATTCTGTTTATCGCACCGTTGTGACGAAAAGAGAGCTGAGCCAGAAGGGAAAGCTCTCGATCTACCGGTCAGTTTTTGTTCCTAACCTCACCTATGGTCATGAAGGTTGGGTCATGACCGAAAGAACGAGATCCAGGATCCTGCTCCTTCACGTCGAAAGGAGCCAGTTGAGGTGGTTCGGGCATCTGGTAAGGATGCCCCCTGGGCGCCTCCCTAGGGAGGTGTTCCAGGCACGTCCAGCTGGGAGGAGGCCTCGGGGAAGACCCAGGACTAGGTGGAGGGATTACATCTCCAACCTGGCATGGGAATGCCTCGGGATCCCCCAGTCAGAGCTGGTTAATGTGGCTCGGGAAAGGGAGGGAGGTTTGGGGTTCCCTGCTGGAGCTGCTCCCCCCGCGACCCGACCACGGATAAGCGGACGACGATGGATGGATGGATGGGCAGGCAGACAGACAGTAGGCCTGACTTTACGTTATATTTGTCATTAATGTAACGTTAAGACCTAGCTAAATGCTAACGTTGCTCCTGCTTGTGAGGTGCTTCTCTGCTACTGCCATCCTGCAGCAGCTTCTGATCCTGCAGTAGCTTCTGTTTTTTTCTGTTTTCTGACTCGAAAACTTGCGTACACGAGTTCAGACCAGACGTGAGATTTGATTGCAGCCTACGCTCACGTTCAAATTGATAAATGCAGAGCTTGGCGTAGGAATCGGCGTCCGCCCGTTGTGCGCCTGTTTTAAGTCGTACGCACGCTTCATAAATGAGGGCCATTGACTCTGATGTTCTTTAGGACCAGGACAGGCCTACCAAGATTCCTCAAGCATACCCCCTGCTTCAAACAACTGGATCATGTAAGCAAATTAAATTGCATATATTAGATTATTGGTTCCATTTTGCACATACTGTTTCAAGTTGTAGGACTTGATAGATGTTTTTACACAACTTTGTGTGGAAAGTGATAGTTTTGTCCTGTTTGTCAAATTAATTTAGTCCACAAATTCCACTTCCAAAGTTGTTTAAGAAATGTATACAAATTGAAAGATATATTAGTTAGATTTTAACTGGAATGTAGATTGCATTATTTCTTTTCTCTTTTTATGTATTTAATTATCTATTTTTGTCTTTATCTCTGTACCAGATAATGGATGACTGGGAAACATTTTATGAGAAGGCACAGTTTTATGGAGTTTTTTTTTAAAAAGTAATGAGGCCTCCGTTGTCGGATAAAGGTAAAGGCAGTTTATTGAGAATCCCATGTTAGTATAAAGTTTTTTAAATAACCAACTATTTTTTCTTTTTCACAGTAAAGCAATCTGTTGCCATGATTAAGGCTTTGCCAGACCTGTTCCCATCACCTGTGGCTCCATACAAGAAGTTAGGACATGCAAGTGTGGCTATGCTTCACATCCTTAAGGTAAGAAATGTATGCATATTTTTTTCATATTACTTGATCATATTCTCATAACAGTGAATCGTTTAAGAGATCATTTTTGTTTTTCTATTTTTGTTTCAGTCTGCAGAAGACCCCAACACCTTTCTTCAGGCGAGACCACTCTCCAGCCCTGTTGTGATTGTCTGTGAAACTGCATATTGGCCATTGGAACAATGCCTGTGCTGATCTTTCCAAAGTAGGACCTCTCGGTCAGTGTGATCTTTGCATGTTACTACACCTTTCACCTTACATATCCCAAGTGCATTGCCACACTCCTCTCTGTGATGCAGACAGAAGTCCTCATGGACTCCATCCATGACTGAGATATGACTTTGTCATATAAAAAAAGCTATGGCGGAAGAAGAAGTTAATTACTGAATAGGCTTGGACATTAGTAATAATGTAGATGCCTGGCCCTGATACATGTGTGTTTTGGAGGAGCAGTTGTTTTTTCAGCTTCTTAGAATGTATGACACGTTGCTCGGTCAGATGCTTATAGTTTAATTTTGCCCATTCAGCTTTTCAGCCTTGACCAGTGGGCTTGATGTATGCTCTGCTGATTTGAAATTTGACTCATATCTTTATTTTTTAGGCAAGCCTTTCACATTTTCTATTACTGTCAGGATTACTGATTTTTAAGCAGTAAGTATTGTTTATATAATAATTTCAGGGCTTTCGCCTTATTTCAACAATTCGTTGAAAAGAAGTAGATGTTAAATTAAAGCAACTTATACTACATATTGAGAAAAAAAACACCGTAATTGCTTGTATCAAGAAAATAATGCTTAGTGTGTTGCTTTATGACAAGACTATGGCACTAGCATTTATTCAATTTAAGAACATTTTCCAACATATTGAGAACATAATTCTTATATATTTTAATTTTATTAAGGCAAATGCATTTGTTACCAGTGAGAACACACTAGTGTTAAGGTATCTGTGAGTTTGTTGAGGTTAGATATTTTTTCTTGTTTTAGAAAATCTTGACAAGTCAAATTTTCTACTTCTGTTGGCAGACAATTTTGCTTATTTTAAGTAATATTCACCTAATTTTTGTACTTTTTTCCTTGTTTTTTTAAGCCAGCTTTTTGCAGTGTAATTAAATAATGCATGGTTCTGCTACACTGCTAGCAAAGCATGGACACGTTTGTGAAAGGACTGCCAGGTAAACGTTAAGCAATAGTGAAGCTAAATACCAGAGCTACCAAAAGAGAGGAAAGAAACAAGAAAATATGTAAAAGTGACCACAAAGGAAGAATTGCTGCAGCCCTGCTGTAGCTAATGGGGATCCTAATAAACCAAACTAAACTAATTCCATCTAAGGAGCCTGGTTCGACTGCCAATTGACGTCTCCGTGCTCCGTCCAACAGTTTGTTTCTATTCCGAGGAGTAGAGAGGAAACAACTCCGTGCTGTGTTTTCAAGGTGTAGTGAAGAGAAATATGATCCTTCGTGAGCACGGTGTATTTTATTTTGAAAGTTAACCGGATGTTTTATTTTGTTTCTGTGCTCGACTTCCTGTCCCGCACTATCTGCCGTGTGCTGAATTGCTGCGGAGCTCTCCGGCGTCCGGCAAAAATAGAAGCTCTGCGTATCTGATCCGCAGGGCTGCGGACCGCAGCCGTTATGCAGCTGGTGGAAATACACACACAAGTCACACATTGACTAGAATGGAAACCGATTGACTCCGCCGACGTTCCGGAGCCGCTCCGCAGCAGTTACGCATCCTGTGGAAATCCAGGGTTAGTTTTCATTATAGAAAAGTAGGTCTAGACCCAACAATCCCCACAAAAGCATACATTTGATGCAACAACGGCAACTTGACTAGTTGGGTTGACCAGTTGTATGATCTTTCTTCATAGATTAATGAGTGTACAATGCAGGCAGACTCCATGTATAACGTGGCCTACATAAGTAGTTTCTGTTTCCCTTTGGTGGCTGAATGGGTGGGGCCCCTGGGATAGGTTGTAGGCTCTTACACAGAGTGATTTTACATGCTGGAACAGATGGCTACTGGAGGACTTGTGCATGACAACTAGTCGTTCTCTCTGCTATATCTTGTTCCACTCACGCCTCAGTGATCATGGGCGCCTGCAGTAGCTTATGAGCTAATCATCAGAGCAAAACAATGGACAGTGATCTAATTTAAGCTGTTGTTGGGCAACAAAAGCCTGGAGGAAACAAAGCGATTGACTGGGAGCAGAATTCATGGATTATGCACATCTTGGCTGAAGATAATGGCAACATCTGTTCACCTCCTCGCTATCACAGGGTATTGCATTCATGTGACATCAATGGATACCTAAATAATTGCTACTTGAAGTTGTTAAGAGTAATATCAAACATTATGACATGGCAGTCATAGACGTGTTACAAAAGGGCTGTTATTCTGTGAAAAACAACCCACTTTAGAGCAAATAACAGACATAATCCTCAACATTGTGAAAATCAACATGAGAGTTTGGGTAAATCTCTCTTGAAAGTTTCTGGTTGATTATTCACATTCCACCTTCACTCACTGTTAGTCAGTGCCTTTAAAAATCAGAGAAAAGAACCATTGGAGGTTGGTAGAACAGAAACTAAATGAATAAGCCCTCTGAGGCCTTATGCACTTGCCCCCTAAGCACAAGGATACATTCATCCTATCCCCTCCCTTTCTGTGTGATCTCTTAATGACAATGAAACAGGCCTGAAAGAATTCAAGCAATTTTCTGAATTGATTTTTCTCCTCAGATGATTGCCTTTGCAGTTAGAGTGCCATTCATATCTGTTCATGGGACCAGCCTCTCTGTCGGAGTCTGTAGCAGTGTGGACTGCATACTTGCTCTTGTCAGTAACACAAGAGCTTATGTCCAGTACTGTAGTGGGGCTTTATCATGTATGTAGCTCAAAATAGGCTCCATTTCGTGGAGTTATGTGACACATCAGCAGCAACATGCCCCCGACTGTACATCTGCAGTCCTGCACATGTGACGGTTTCCAAGTTGAGCTTGGAACCCATGTGGTTATGAGCAAAACATGATGAAACAACTATGATGCATATGCATTGTGGGAACCTCGCATCCCTCAAAATTGCATACTCTGTACAATATGACATGGTGCAGTATGTGTATGCATGTATCGGTATGTGTGTTTTAGTGCTGTCTAGCAAGTGTCTGGACATGCACAGCGTTTATGTGCCGCTTTGTACACCACAAGGTGGGTTGTCCATCAGAAACTAGCAGAGAATTGCTGCCCCAAACATGAAGACAAATAGGGTGCAATAGGAAGGCTGGCAGGCTTGCTGACGGCTGTGCCGCTCGATAAAAAGAAAAATGAGGAGATGCTGTTCAATAAAGCAGCCAGGCCCTGCCAGGCTAAGATCTCCCACACAGGGATTGCCACAGACGAAAGAACAAGAGAGCAGCTGGGAGGTATGGAGGTGTGAGGTTGGCAAAAGAAAGAGAGGAGAGAGTGACTGCATAGAGAAAAAAGCAGACAGAACCTGAGAGAGGTGGAAAGGGGCTAGAGGAAAGAGAGAAGAGGTTCTAGACACAGGGGAAGAGGCAGTGAATTACACAACAACTCCGATTATGTATCACCTTTACCCCTGCAGCAGCAGAAGCCTATGACAGATTAGGCTCCAGCAATTTCATTTTTACATCTACAGTATATGATAACTGCGGGGAAGGATTTGAAATGTGGTCTCAGTAGCTCGACTAGAATGACAGCCCAAACACCAAATGTGGCTCTATTTCTGTTTCCTCAGCTGTCACAATCTGGCCAGGTTTTGCGTTTCGTCTGCCCCCATAAACCTGCTTTTTTTTTATTTAGATGTTAGGCATACAGTTGTTGTTTTTTTTGTTCCCCATGATGCTTCTTAGATCCTCGGAGACAGGGAATAAAATTGAAGAAGAAATAGGAGAGAAGCTTCCAGAGATTGTATGGAACTCACTGTCTCGGCTGGTTGAAGGGCTTTCCTTATAAATGCTGTGTTTTGGCTTTGCTTAGTCAGGTGTAATTAGGGTTAAATCCCAGGCTGTCAGTCAGCTTGTCATTTATGGCCACTGAAGGGACCATCTCCGGTGCTGAGGAGCGCAGGTCTGCCACTCCAATCAGCTTTACGATGCTGGGTCCTGTCAGATAAGCAGGGGGCCAGGCAGAGGCACATCATGTGTAGAGGAAGAGGAGGATGATCTGTTCTTTCAATGAGTCAATCAATGAAGGATATAGGATGCAGTGTCACAGGGCTATGGAAACACCCAGTATTGTTAAAGAACAGGATTGATTGAGTGTTAAATCCAATTTGATGGATAATCCCAGGTATTACAAATGCCAACATGAAGGACATGTAGATCTATGTATTAGAGCTGTCACTTTTTATTCAATACCCACACTACAGTTTAAGTGTGGGGAAAACACTTCATATACTATCTGTGATGATTTGTACACATTTGAAAATCACTGTATATAAGTGTAACAGGCCGTGTCTTGCAGTCCCTGTTGGACACTAGGCTAGTGTTTTTCTCTTTGCCAACATAACATGTAGAACATAAGCAAAACCCCACATTTTCGGCCTTCCTCTTTCTTTGTGTTAGCGTTCTAAACTCCGGTGGATTTCTGAGGACTATGGTGAACTGCTCCTCAGATCTCTGCAGGGTAAATCCAGACAGTTAGCTATGGCTGTGTCTCAAATTGCCTACTTGCACACTTAAAACACTTAGTTTAAAGTATATAGTGTAGACAACGCAAAAAGTTAGTGCACTGAAAGTACCCGGATGACCCCCTAAAAACGGTCAAAAGTTCAGTGTGGAGCGATGGACCCTACGCGCACTAAACGGGAGCCATCTTGACTGCAAACCATTAGGGAGCCCTTGACCGGCAGCTGATTGGACGAACGAGTCACATGGGTCTGGCTGCTCGAGAATTTCAAACCGACCATAATGGTGGCTCTTTCGGAATACAATCTCGTATTTTAAGAAAATAGTTCACCAAAACGTGTTTCTGAAAACATTTTAAGCGAGACATAGGCCATGCAGTTGCTGAATCTGTCTGTTTTTTGATCGACAAAGGTCAGTTTAAAAGATTTTCGTCACATTTTGAGAGGCTGCGAGCCGAGTGAGCAAGGATACATGACGGCAGCCTTCCCGGAAGCCGTGCAGCTGAAAGCTATTGCTAACTCCGCCCATACACCTGATGGATTTACGTGACACTTCAAGGAAAGGATGTCTCATCCCTCTACTCATTTCTTCGTTTCCTAAGACGCGAGGAAGGCAGGCAAGTGGAGGTGAAGATCTCAACATCATTGTGTGCCACAGTGACACAAGTGACAAGGCACTGCATGCACCCCTCAATGGAAAAAAAAACAGCCCCATCATCTTCAGTCGTCCTCATCCTCAGTCTGGCCAGATGTTCTGCCACAACATCCACTGCTAAAAGAACCGGAAACAGATACATTAATCATTATATGACAGGTTGAAAGTAGCCAACGCCTTTTTCCTCTAATGATGACTTTAGCACCAGCTCAAGTGGCCGATATCTTCAGCGAGTCCTTCCAGTGATGGGAAGGGTCCAACGTGTCACCAGCGCCACGAGTTAATTAGGCAAATGTCATGTGTTCCGCTCCTCCGGCAGACAACAGCCTGGCCCACACGCTGGGAAATAATATTGTTAACCGATCAAAATAGCTGACCTCATTAATTTTTCCAGAAGTCTCCTGTCGTCAGCTCCAGGTTTCGGTGAAACACAGCATGCTGCTTCACTTTTTACACATTTTTTTCCTCACAAGGTGGAGAAAGGCACCAGCACAAAACTTATGATATGTGACCTCTAAGTGCCACATGCCTTTTTTCCATATTCTACCATCACCCTGTCATGACTCAGTGTCTACCCATGTAGGGAGCTGCTGCTGTTCTCTACTCTAAGTGACCACAGTGTCTGTACACTGTAACTGACTAAGGAACCTTTTCTACTGCCCTAAAGTGGTTTGAAGTTTCGGCAACAGTGTGAGTTACTTAATTAGGCCTAACCTTAAAGTATAAGTGAATGAAAGTACAACCCCAAATCAGAAAAAGTTGGGACAGTATGGAAAACACAAATAAAAAAAGAAAGTAGTGATTTCTAAATGTACTTTGACTTGTATTTCATTGAAGACAATACAACAGCACATAATTTAATGTGTTCCTTATGATTTTTATTGTTTTTCTTTCTAAAAAACTAAATTCCTATTTTGGTTCTTGCAACACATTTCAAAACCAGAGCAACACATTTCAAAACACTTTTCACAACACTTAAAAGACGTTTAGGGACTGAAGACACCAAGTGATGAAGTGTTTCAGGTGTAATTTTGTCCCATTCTTGCTGCAAACAAGTCTTAAGGTGGGCAACAGTACGGGGTCTTCGTTGTCGCATTTTGCGCATCAAAATGTGCCACATATTCTCTATTGGAGACAGGTCGGGACTGCAGGCAGGCCAGTCAAGTACCCATATCCTCTTCTTCCGCAGCCAGGACTTTGTAATGTGTGCAGAATGTGGTTTTGCATTATCTTGTTGAAATATGCATGGACGTCCCTGGAAAAGATGTCTTCTTAAAGGCAGCATATTGTGCTCCAAAATCTCTATGTACTTTTCAGCATTAATGGTGCCATCACAGAAGTGCAAGTTACCTTTGCCAAAGGCACTGACACAACCCCATACCATGACAGACCCTGGCTTTTGGACGTGTTGCTGGTAACAGTCTGGATGATCCTTTTCTTCTTTCGTCCGGAGCACACGCCGTCCATTTCTCACAAAAAATACCTGAAATACTGATTCATCTGACCACAGTACACATTTCCACTGTGTGATGGTCCATCCCAGATACCTCCGAGCCCAGAGAAGTCGACGGCGCTTCTGGACACTGTTAAAGATGCCATATTATGCTCATTTTCAGGTTCATCATTGTATGTTAAGGTTGTACCAGAATAGGTTTACATGGTTTAATTATCAAAAAACACCATATTTTTGTTGTAGTGCACATCTCTCTCTCACTGCTGCAGCTCCTCTTTTCACCTTGTGTTCAGGTCTCTGTTTAGCTGACAGAGTGAATCATCTTTTCTTCTGTACTCTTTGATTCCACTCGCACATGCGCAGTAGCTCTCATAGCTCTCGTAGATCATGTCAGTTAGCTCCATAGACAGTAAAAGAAAGGTTGTTTCTCCAACTTTGGTCAGTTAGCTACAAGGCAGGATTAGCTTGGAGACTTCTTCTAAATAAGGGCGCACATGTAAGTACTTCTTTTGTAAATTATGGTGAACTTGTGTGTTGTAGCAGTGTTGAGAACGAGCTAGCATGCTAACACTAGCGCTAGCATGCTAACGGTTGTGTTTAGCCCGTCGTTTCGGCTAGTTACGTAACAAGCCCTGCAGATTTTGAACAGCTCACCCAGAGACTGAAGGCAGGACACATTCAGAAACCGTATCTCTCTCAAAACAGCATGGATAGATTTTTTTCAAGGTTTGAATGCGTGTGGAAGCACCAGAGACACAAAATAACATCCCAAATCCCAGAAAAAGTGTTTGGGCACTATGGGCACTTTACCATAGGGCTTCCTTTTGGCACAGTACATTTGTGGCTGTAACTACGTATTGTGGTACTTGACAAAGGTTTGCCAAAGTAGTCCTGAGCCCATGTGGTGATATCACTTATAGATGAATGACGATTCTTGATGCAGTGGCGCCTGAGGGATCGGAGATCACGGTTGTTCAGCTAAGGCTTGCACCCTTGTCCTTTACGCACTGAAATTCCTCCTCATTCCTTGAATCTTTTAATTATGTTATGCACTGTTGAAGGTTAAATAAGCAAATGTCTTCCTATCTTTCTTTGAGGAACATTGTTTTTAAACATTTCAATAATTTTCTCACGTATTTGTTGGCAAACTGGCAATCCTCGGCCCATCTTTGCTCCTAAAGGACTAGACCTTTCTTGGATGCTGCTTTTGTACCAAATCATAATTACAATCACCTGTTGACATCACCTCTTTCAAATCACATAATTATTTAACCAATTTACCTGATTACTAGCCCTAAATTGCTCCTGTCCCAACCTTTTTTGGAATGTGTTGCAGGTCTGAATGACAGGAAAGGATGTACATTTACAAATGAAATTAAGTTGACCAGACAAAACATGAAATATTTTGTGTTCACATTGTCTGCAATGAAATACAAGTCAAAGTACATTTAGAAATCACTACTTTCTTTTTTTATTTGTGTTTTTCATACTGATTCTGATTTGGGGTTGTATAAGTGGGGGAAAAGCATATTAATTATGAACAAATTGTGTTAATTCAACAACTCCATGAGGATATTCCTATAAGTTTTGGTTAGGATATGTCTTGATCTCTAATCATTTGTTACAGAAAAAGGCCAGTGGCATTCTATATTGTCACCAAATCCCATGAAAGGACCAAACCTAAAATTGTACAATAATTGTGTAAGTATCCAAAGCCTGATATATCTTTCCCCCTATGCCACAGAGCTCTATTTCCAATATGTGCATTGGTAGGAGGTTGATAAACTGTGAGAGCACACACATCTGGGCTGTCAGCTCCTCCAGGAAGGCCCTGTGGGTGATAGGTGTCTATTGCTTCTCCCTGCAAAGCTCCTTGTGAACGAATACTTGTGCATGGATATTCCAACTTATTACCAATACCTGTTTTGTGCCTTGATATTTGCTGGAAACAGCACTGTGAAAATTGTGTGAAAATGGTTAATTTAACGGATAGTTCCAGCGCTGCCGGAAGTTCTGCGGGATGTCCCTGACCTTTCGCTTTATTTGTATTTACGTCCTAAACTCGGGTCGCTTCGAGGAACAGCAACCGGAACCTCCAAGCGCTACATGCTGAAAATGTCTAGTTTTGAAGAAAATTCGGATGGTGCAACAAGGCAGGCCTGCTTGGATCTTTCATGGAATGATTGTATAGATTTACAAAAAATATATTTACAGCATTTACTCTCTAACTGGGACATTTTAGCAATGATTGATGGGATATGCTATGGACAAAATACACAGCAATATACTGGTAAGTGCAAATGAGGTTTAACCTATGTATCCAGCTAATTTAAATACCTCACATTACTGTATTGTGTGAACAGTTAAATTAATTAAATATTGTATGTGGCATTTTTTTTCAAAGGGTGCAAAAGTTCCTTCCCGAGACTATTTTGCAGAGCCACCACTGCTGCGTCCGGAGCTTAGCGACGCCCAAGATGATTGTGATTGGTTTAAAGAAATGCAAACAACCCAAAGCATTTTTTTCTCTCCTATCTGCAGCACTGCGGAGATACACACAACACACACTACGCCACAGTATAACGACCACTAACCATCCACCTGGTGAATCACACAACACAACGTAGTGACTGTACACACTATTTAATACACACACAATAAGAACGAGGAAAAGATGAGTGCTATTACCACACATTATACTTGCTTTCAACTATAAACACACACAGAAGTGTTGAGAAGAGACCAAATATTTTAGAAACATGATTACTTTCATGTTGAGGACTTCTTTGCCCTCCACAGCGCCAATGCTTTTTTGAGCCTTAGTTGCTCCTAGAAACCTTTTAGCACTCCAGCAACTGGAAAAAGTCCCAGACAAATGCACTTGTTTCCTCCTGTTTGAGTAACATTTGCTAAAGTGTCTAGCCTTTTACAGGACATTACTAAGCCTTTTCTAACACTGCATATGTCAGTTTTGGTCACTTGGGACAGCAGAGCAAGCTGAGCACAACATTATCACATGAAGTCATTAATGTGCTAGTTTAGTTGCTGATTTAATCATCCAGCAGACACAGAGCAACATTTGCATACAGTGCCCACTTAATCTATGAATGGAAGTGCATGATTTACTTTCTTAGTTTTCTCCTCCAACTCCTGAGATAAACATTCATTATTTTAGCTGCTGCTTGCTCCAGTATGTAGTGTCTGGTTGCTTACTTTGTCTTTGGTTTTGTGCTGGGCAAATAGAGCACAGTGAGTTTATCAGAACTTAAAAATGTGCCTTATGCCGACCTTACACCAACTTACACTGACTTTTCAAGCGATTCCACTGTCGCAGACTATTTTCCAATATTGAAATGAAATGAATGAATGAATCCTGAGAGTCTTGCTCTCTTGAGTTGTGTCGCGCTCCCGTCGTCTCAATCATTTGGTGTAAGGTGGTCATAAAACTTCACGTACCAACAAAATCAAACATGTGTGATATTACTATCGTAAAATGCAAGTTTTTGTTGTAAGGTTAAATTATGTAAAACTTGTCAACAACCAATGGGTGCAGTCCCTCTAGCACCAGACAGGAAGCAGCAACAGCTAGAGCCAGTGATTTTTATTGTTTCCATGGCGCTAAACGCTAAAGAGGGAAAGTTGATGAGAGGGAAACACGTTACGATGATGCTTTGTAGAGTTAGGTGATAATATTCTGTGGGTCTGTCATTCCAAGTCAACCCATTCTGCATTACATTTAGCCATTTTGATGAAATGTTTGTATGTCACAATCAGCTTTTTTGGCCCCTCATTATGATCAATTTTTTTAAAATATTGAATGTCTGCTGATATGATACTTGTATTTCCCCAGATTAAATAGAGCTGCACACCATTTTTTTTGTTTACTAAAATAACTATGTAAACAAAGTAACTAAAGATGGTTTAGAATTTACTGACGTAAATGATCTGAGTGAGGTGATCGGTGTGACTTCTGATCCCCAATCAGCAGACCCAACGGAATTTGCGGAATTCATATAGGTTTCAGCGGTGATGCAGGATGAAAATTAGTGGAATTAAGCGGACAGTTTTTCTGCTTGGGATGGAGATATGTTAACATTCTTTAAAAATCTGCAGAAAATTCTGCGTAATTCTGCGTCCAAAGATTCGGTGTGACCCTGCCAATCAGTTAAAAAACTGCCCATATCAACTCCAATCCAATCGGGCCATAAAATATTGCTTAGGGCAGCTTTTAAAATTAAACAATGGGCTTGCGTCTGAGCCATATACTGTTAATATTAATGGACAAAGCATCCGGTTCGGCGAAGTGCTACAAATGCGGAAGTGCCTTAAACCTGCATTCTATCTGAATTCCAGCAGGGGGCGACACGTGCGCTTGCAAAAGAAGGTCGGTTTCTGTAGAAGTCTATGAGAAAGTGACCCACTTCTCACTTGATTTATTACCTCAGTAAACATTTTCATAATCACTAGTTTTAAGTCTTCTGCAATACAAAATTATGTTCATTTTTTGAATTATGGTCTTGTTTAAAATCGGCGATAAAGCAGGGGGTGTTTTAAGGCGTGGCTATGATGTGGTTGCCAGTGAAAGTGTGTAATGTAATGTAGAGTGTAAGCAGCGTTGCCAACTCTCAGCTAGCTCCTCCCTCATCTTATTGAGGGAGACTCATAGCAGCTCTCCACAAACCAATGGGTGACGTCACACATGCTCTGTCCATTAATATAACAGTGTATGGTCTGAGCAGCAGAGACAGGGTAGGGAAGTCAGAAAGTACTGAGAGAGGGACTCCTGGATAGTTTGTGATTTTTTTCATGGGATAAGTTGACAATATGGAACATATATACCTGTGTATAATATGCCAGTGTTATCCTATAAGCATTGACATTAGGCCACCTAGCTGACAGTGTGGATGATCCATGCACCTGTTTTCACACCACAGGGTTTATTATGGAGGGATTCAGTGCAGGCTAGACCAGAACGGTGGAAATCTGAGCAGTTGTCTCACTGATAGAGGGCTTAAAAAGTAATTGATGTGTGTAAAACTCACCTTGCCTAGCATCTGCTCTCCATGTACAGCACAGAGCTCATAAAGTAGATCTTTTGTCCGACGGCCCTGGCCTGCCCCAATGAATAGGGAGCCCTGGCGCTGCCGTGCAAATGACTAATGTAATTCAATCTGGACACTGCAACAGCTTTTGTGTCTGGAAGCGGTCAATCTGGACAACGCAACGGCTTTTGTGTCTGGAAGCGGACAGCAAACACATCTGCAGATTCCATCTCCGTGTAGCCTGGGCCTAATTTGTTTGTCATTACTGGCTTGGCTTTCACCTGCAGGTTGTGTGCAAGTGTTTCTGGCAGCCGCAGCCTCCATGTTAATAGACTGTTCACAGCCTCTTCTCCAGATGCCACCTCGATCCTGTGACCCCGCCCAGCATGCAACTGTCCTGTCTGATGTCACCCTGGGATAATTATGGAGGAAAATATGAACATAACATCCTTCATTCTGTCTGAAAGTAGTAAAGAAACATCTTTGTCTGAGTCAGAATGGTTTCCAGAGGGACAGGTTTCCAGAGGGACAGAGGAAAAGGAGGGAGTCACTTGAAATGAGATGTGCAGGGCTAACAACTTTTCAATTTAGTTTGCTGTGAGATTTAGTATCAGAGAAGTCTGTGGATTTAACTAACAACCACGGCAGGGGTCGGGGACATCACTTCTAAATTTATATATGAAAAGCCAAGTCAATAATTATGGTCAACGATGGATACGATGGATACGACCAGTCTACTTGGCGATCTCTAGACATCATCACCTAAATTATGCCTATTAACAGCAAAAGTTCTGTGAGAATATGTTTTACATCCAAGCTAAGTTGGTGCTAAAGCTATTGGAAGTAAAGTTTCCCTAACCTAATTGATATCGTATCGGAAATGTATTGAACTAGGACCTTGTGAATCAGAATCAAATTGATTCTGGGTAAGCATTGCCGATACACAGCGCTAATTAAAAGTGCAAACTTTAGCAGAGTAATGTGCCTCCTTCAGCGATGGAGTTGCAGTGAAAACGGTAACACTTTCCAATAAGGTACACCAAAAAGTAGGTAGTTAACAAACGAGGAACGAATTAGGAATGAATGAGGCACGAATGGTTAGATAATGAGTAGTTACTGATTGACTGTGATTCAAGCACTACTGATTAGTTACTGTTAAACAGACTGGTAGTTATTGTGAAATGAATGAGTAACAAATAAGGAACTGCTAGTTAGTTAATGATTAGTTACTGAATGACAGACTCAAGCACTATCTTTGTTACTGATAAACACACTGTGTGTGTTACTGTATTAATGAATCATTAGGAAATCTGTTCATGGGATTTATAGTAATAAAAATAATAGACATAATACAGGATGATTCTCATAATATATTTTAATAATGATATATGTGGACTATTAAATATTAAATCTCTGTCTTCTAAAGCGGTACTAGTAAACGATTTGATATCAGATAATCAAATTGATCTATTCTGTCTTACCGAAACCTGGCTGTGCAATGAAGAATATATTAGTTTAAATGAAGCCACTCCTCCCAGTCATAATAATACTCAAATTCCACGAGGAGGGGGGAGTTGCAGCCATATTTGATTTAAGCCTGTTAATTAATCCTAAACCTAAACTAAATAATAACTCGTTTGAAAGCCTTGTTCTTAATCTTCAACATCCAACATGGAAAACACTACAGACAATTATATTTGTTGTTGTTGACCGAGCTCCAGGTCCGTATTCTGAATTTGTATCTGAATTATCTGAGTTTTTATCATGTATAGTCCTAAAATCAGACAAAGTACTTATTGTGGGTGATTTTAAAAGTCTCTTCAGCTAAGCCATCTACCTGTTTCTTAGACCCCATCCCAACGAGGCTACTTAAAGAAGCGTTACCCGTGGTTAACACTTCATTACTAAATATGATTAATATGTCTTTATTAACAGGTTATGTACCACAGTCATTTAAAGCAGCTGTGATAAAACCTCTTCTGAAAAAACCCACCCTCGATCCTGAGGCCAACTATAGACCTATATCTAATCTCCCCTTCCTCTCCAAAATCATTGAGAAGGTAGTCACCAATCAGCTATGTGATTTCCTACATAGCAATAGCTTATTTGAGAACTTTCAGTCAGGATTTAGAATGCATCATAGCACAGAGAGGGCACTGGTGAAAATTGCTAACGACCATCTAACTGCTGCAGACAAAGGACTTGTCTCCGTACTTGTTAGATCTTAGTGCTGCATTCAATACTATTGACCATACCATCTTGCTACAGAGACTGGAACATTTAGTTGGCATTTACGGAATCACACTAAGCTGGTTTAAGTCCTATTTATCTGATCAATCTCAATTTGTTAATGTTAACGATAAATCCTCCAGGTACTCTAAAGTTAGCCATAGTGTTCCACAAGGCTCATTGCATGGACCAATTCTATTCACCTTGTATATGCTTCCCCTAGGCAATATTATTAGGAAACATTCAATTAACTTTCATTGTTAAATGGATGAATCCAACTATACATATCAATTAAGCCAGACGAAACCAATCAATTAACTAAACTTCAAGCATGCATCAAAGATATAAAAGCTTGGATGACCTACAATTTTCTGATGTTAAACTCAGACAAAACTGAGGTGATTGTGCTGGGCCCTAAACACCTCAGAACCTCATCATCCAAAGATATAGTTACTCTGGATGGTATTGCTCTTGCCTCCAGCACTACTGTCAGAAATCTAGGAGTTATTTTTGATCAGGATATATCCTTTAACGGCCACTTAAAACAAACCTCAAGAACAGCCTTTTTTCACCTTCGTAACATTGCCAAAAGTAGGAACATCCTATCTGAAAACGATGCTGAAAAACTAGTCCATGCATGTATTACTTCCAGGCTGGACTATTTCTAATTCCTTATTATCAGGATGCTCAAATGAAACCCTTAAGACTCTCCAGCTGATCCAGAATGCTGCAGTGCGTGTTCTGACAAGAACTAAGAAAAGAGACCATATTTCTCCTGTATTAGCTGTATTAGCTAAATTTAAAATCCTCCTCCTGACCTACAAAGCTCTAAATGGTCAAGCACCATCATATCTTGAAGAGCTCATAGTACCTTATTGTCCCACTAGAGCATTGCGCTCCCAGAATGCCGAGTTACTTGTGGTTCCTAGAGTCTCTGAAAGTAGAATGGGAGCCAGAGCCTTCAGCTATCAGGCTCCTCTCCTGTGGAACCAGCTCCCAGTCTGGGTCCGGGGGGCAGACACCGTCACCACATTTAAGAGTAAACTTCAAACTCTCCTCTTCGATAAAGCTTATAGTTAGGGTGTGAGGAGTTGCAGCGTTCGCCTAGACCAGCGGAGAAGGGTGTATATGTGCAGACACGGCACCCCTTCTCTTCTCTGCTTCTCTTCATAGTCGTTAGATTCATCTACCATATAATCCATGATATAATCAAAGTAGAGGGAGGCAGGCCAGTACAGCCCGATCCGGTTGGGGAGAGTTCTAGCCCGACCAGGCCCCTCTCTTTAGCCTGTCTCTCTTAGTTATGCTGTTTTAGTTTTAGACTGCCGGGGGACTTCCTTTGACACACTGAGCATCTCTCTCTTCCCATTTGTGCATCCATGTCCCAGAAATGCTTGTTACTAACCTAGCTCTGGGGAGTCTATTACCCAGCATCCTTAAGTTTTTTTCTAGCTTCCTTGGATTAGTGGATGATGATCATGGATGCAGCTGTCGCCTTGGTCCTGCTCCAAGTCCGCACCCTGCTACACCCTGCTACTCTTTACGGTGCCCTGCAGTGTCCTGCTGCGTCCTGCTGCACCCTTCTACATTTGTTAATGATTAACCACTCCGTATGATATATCACTTTATCTCCAGGTACGCACAATGGTGGTGAATGCTTAACTTATTCATTAATGATTAACCACTCAGTATAATGCATCACTTTATTTTCAGGTACGCACAATGCTTCAGTAATGGTAAATAATGGTTAGGTAATCATTCGTTAATAAGTACCAGCTAACTGAGGATCAATCCTTCTTTGGTCTTTAACTACCGCTCAACAGCGCACAAAACCCAGGGTGGCAGGATTAAAGCATGCCTGCAGCAGCATACGATTGCTTTTAAGCCTTCAACACTGTCAATGCTACAGCATATACCTTGTTTGTCAATGTAAATGTTTTGTGAATATCATTATTAAAATATATTATGAGAATCATCCTGTATCATGTCTATTCTTTTTATTACTATAAATCCTATGAACATATTTCCTAATGATTCATTAATACAGTAACACACACACACACACAGTCACGGTCTCACTCATTTAACAGTAACTACCAGTCTGTTTAACAGTAACTAATCATTAGTACTTGAATCAAAGTCAAATCAGTAACTACTCATTAACTAACCATTCGTTACTCATTCATTCCTCATTCGTTAATCATTAACTACCTACTTTTTTGTGTACCTTATTGTAAAGTGTTACAGTGAAAAAATTTCTCCTCATAAATCGAAAGCTAACACAAAGAAAGCGGAAGGTAAGGGACATCCGGTGGAATTTCCGGCAGCACCAGGGCAATCCCCAAAATGAAACGTTCTTGATATAGACTAGACCAATACCACTTTAAGAGGCTAATTAACCTGCTGTCTGACAAGCTGAGAATGCCGACAGAATGCCATACTCTGTTGAAGCTATGGGAAGGATATAATAAGTTCCCTCAAACATTTGAAGCCAGTGTGGTCATATTTTCACACACATTTTGTTTTCTCTGTAAACTGTTGCAGCAGTGCATTGTGGCCCACTGGTTTCCACTGAGTGGTTAAATGTCCAATGTTTATCTAATTATCCTTTTAATCACTGATAATGCTTTTTCCCAGAGTGTGCCAAAAGACAATCAGCGAGCAAGCAGAGTCTGTTGTCTGGCAGTTTGGCATAAAACAGGCCCAGAGCTGTAATGGTGGTAGAGCAAGTAAGCATTACGAGTTATGTCAAAAAGCCTAACATTGCTGTTATAGTACAATTAGATGTTACATGTTACAGTCAACGTGACATTATGTGAAGAAATGTTAAGTGCTGAGAGACCAACCTGCTCATAAAGTAATAGTCTATATCAACGGCGTTCCACTTCCGGGATTGTTTCGTGCCGTCGGAAATTCTGCCAGATGTCCCTCATTTTTGGCTCCGCTGGATTTCTGAGGAGGAAGGTCCGGCAATGCGTGGCTAATAAAGTAATAACGGCATACGTTTTATTAAATGGTAAATTACTTAAAACATGTTAGAAGGAAAACATTATATAAACTCTTTATTTTTTTTAAACAAAAAACGCCTCAAGTTTAAAAGTATGTGAAGTGCTGTACGTAGGCTCATAGAAGCTACATTTGACTTAATTTAAAACAGTAAAAGTGATATGAAAAATACCTGTCGTCACCGTGCGAGGACCCTTTTTTTTATTGCAGTCTACTCTGCAAGCAGTAGACCATGAATGCCTCAAAACAGAGTCGGGAAAGCGTGATGGATGTCTAAAATGAGCCGCTTCTAGTAAAGTTTAGAAATTCTGTTGGACAGAAGGGGAATCTTTGAAGAGAGGCGTCACATAGAAACTTTTTGTAATGCAGCAAACTAATGCTGATCTCACGCCAAAGGACTTTTCAAGCGATTCTACTGTCTACTGACAAATTTCAAATATCAGAATGAAACCATGAGAGTCAAAACTCAGTCTGCGTTGCCCTAAGTCAGTTTTTTTCCCATCTTGATGTTTCAACAAAATCAAACGTGCTCAATATCATCGTAAGTTACGTGTCTTGGTAGTAAAATCTTCTAGCCTCTGACTAAAAACTCATGATGACATGATGACAGATTGTCTTTAGATGTGAAATGGTGTCATACTTTAGTCTTTTCAAAGTCTTTTCAGAGTCTTCTATATGGCTATTTTGAAATTTGGTAGAAGTTAAATCTGTCACCAGTAATGAAACACAGGGTGCTGCAATAAGTAGCTTGAAGGGGTTTTAGGTCAATAGTGAAACATGCATATTTCTGCTACCATACATGGCGAAAATTTTCTCAAGGAAAGGCAAAGAAATAAGATGATTCTACTAATATTAAATATGCAATATACAGTGTATATCGTTCAAATATGGTACTGATAAGAGGCCAGGGAAACATCTTCTTAAACTAATCTGATCTGTCCGAGTGCAAAACGTAATTTACCAGTGACCATCACAGAATGATCTTCTGTTTAGAGAGTGTAATCATCAGCTTTCATCAGTAACCATAGTAACAATGTAGGCATGAACTCACTGAGCTTGCTTCATCTCCGGTATGATGGATGCTTCACCCCTGATTATGCTTTCACAGTGACATTTTTCTATTTGCAGAACGATCATCATGAAACTGCACAGTGTGTGTCACACAGAGACCGGCAACAAATTACAAATGAAATAGAAAAACGGAAGTCTACAAATGTACTTTTCTTGCTCTTCAACTAAATACTGTATGTCTCAATAGCAACACATTTTCTTCCAACAGACACGGTTCTTTTCATGTCTTGAAAAGAACCCTTAAAGTGTTTAATTATACTCTTTATAAAGAGGAGAGACAGAGTCGGTATAGCAATCTCACTCCCATGTTCTAATATCTGTATTGTTGAGTCTTAATGTTAACATGCTGATATTATGCTCATTTTCAGGTTCATAATTTTATTTAGAGGTTGTACCAGAATAGGTTTATGTGGTTTAATTTTCAGAAAACACCATATATTTGTTGTACTGCACATTGCTGCAGCTCCTGTTTTCACCCTGTGTGTTGAGCTCTCTGTTTTAGCTACAGAGTGAGGCATCTCACTTCTGTACCATCTTTGTTGGGAGTGCACAAAAAAGGAGCTAGTCAGTTGCAGAGTATGAGGGAGTGCCACGCTAGCAGCTAGGCAAGCATTATAACGTGTTATAAAGTGAACAACACTGAAGAGATACAACAAAATGTGTATTAATTTAATGATTAAATAAGGTAGTGTCTCCAAACTTACCTCAGTTATAACTTGTCTCCTGCTAGTTTTACTACAGCACTTTCAAAAAATAAGCATATGCCTATTTTTGAAAATATTTTTGTATCTGTTTTTGGTGTTGTAGTTTGTAGACGGTCCCTAAGCACTCGCCATCTCAACACCTGAAAGAGGTGAACCGGAATTCTCCTTTAATGCTTTAATTTATTTCAATCAATCAATTAATCAATCTGGCACTACATTACATGGTAAATATTTTTTAAAAGGTTACGGGTAATAGGAAATAGTGGATAGGATAGAACAACACAATGTAAATCTGCTTAATAAAACATCACATTCATTTTTTATTAGGGCCCGAGCGCCGACAGCAGCGAAGGCCCTATTGAAACTGAAGGAATTATTATTCTTCCGCGCAATGAATTGCCTTTTTGAGGGGCTTATCATATTCAAAAACTCACCAAATTTGGCGGTCGCATCAAGTCTGGTGAAAATTTACGTATTTTAAGGGTTTCGGGAATAGGCGCACAAAAATGGCTCGCTAGCACCCCCTACAAAGTTAAAGAAATTGAGCCCCTGCAGTACGTTTAACGTAGACTCACGAAACCCGGTACACATATGTATGTCATATGTCAAGACGTACAGAAAACGTCATTGGAGCCATACCCTAAACCCAACAGGAAGTCCGCCATTTTGAATTGAATGTTCAAAATTAGTGCGATTTTGGCCATTTCCACGTGTTGTACTTTAACGAACTCCTAGAAATTTCATCCGATCAACTTCAAATTTGGTCTGTGCCATCTTAAGACGTTAAAGATGAAAAGTTGTTCAAAGAAAAACTTTTGGTCATAGGGCATGGCCGTGGCGGGGCGGCCATTTTGTCCGTTTTGAAACAGGAAGTGGGTGTAACTCAAGTGTACATTGGCTCGAAACTTTTCACGATTCATAAGAGTCCAACCCTGAGGACATATAACAGCCAATATTTACTCAAAGTCATAGCGCCCCCTAGTGGCAACAGGAAGTAGGCCTAAAAGTCAAGGTGCTATACTTTAATGAACTCCTACAGATTTCATCTGATGGATTTCAAATTTGGTCTGTACCATCTCAACACCTTAAAGATGAAAAGTTGTTAAAAGAAAAACTTTTCGTCAAACAGTGTGGCCGTGGTGTGGCGGCCATTTTGAGCATTCATCGATGAACGAAGAAGTTTTTGTAACGTTAGTGTACATGGTCATATACGCCCGAAACTTCTCACGTTTGACAAGGGTCCAGGCCTGAGGACACCTACAGGCCAATATTTACATTTGGTCACAGGCTGGCAACACAAAATCTGCCTTATATGACAAACATCATCCGATTTACATGAAACTTATGTGTGGTCTATATATGATACTGAGCCGCCCCCTATATGTAAACCACGCCGACGTATCCAGGCCACGCCCCCTTTCATAACATTTGAACCATTTAAGGTAGAGTCTTGTGTGAGGTGTCATTGAATTCAGCAGAGTTCCTTCTTCATTGGTGATGTTTGGCCCGCTCCCTACGCTTAAGCCACACCCCCTTTCAGAACTGGTGACCCATTTAAGGTACACCCTTGTGTGAGGTATCATTGAACTCAGCAGACAGTTTCTTTTTAATTGTTGATGGTTTGGCCTGCCCCCTATACTTCAAACCACGCCCCCTTTCATAACATTTGAACCATTTAAGGTAGAGTCTTGTGTGAGGTGTCATAGATCTCAGCAGGGAGTTTCGTCTTCATTGGTGATGGTTTGGCCCGCCCCCTATGCTTCAGCCACGCCCCTTTCATAACAGGTGACCAATTTTAGGTAGAGTCTTGTGTGAGGTGTCATTGAACTCAGCAGACAGTTTCTTTTTGATTGGTCATGGTTTGACCGGCCCCCTATGTTGTAGCCACGCCCCTTTTCATAACTGGTGACCCTATTAAGGTAGAGTCTTATGAGGTATCAATGAACTCAGCAGAGACATCCTTTTCCTTGGTAAAGGTTTGACCCAACCCCTATGCTTTGGCCACTCCCCCTATTCACAGCGAATGAACTGTATGACATAGTCTAGTGTGAGATATCATTGAACTCAGCAGGGCGTTCCCTTTTCATTGGTGACAATTTGCAGTGTCTGAGTGCCACACAAATGCACGGTCGCAAAGAGCGGCGTCCGCCGGTAACCCCGACACGCGCAGAGGCGCGAGGGCCCGTCCAACGCTGCTTGCAGCTTTAATTTCACTTGTTTTCATTTTAAACTTATTGTATATCCAATTAACAATCATATTTTCAGGGGGGCTGGTGCCACCCCGTTCCCCACCTTCTAGCCCCACCCCTGATCACTATGGCATCATCAGGGTTATTTTCACAGGTTGAGTAGTGCTCCTCCTGACTAGAAAACTAACCAGATGAATGTCAGTAAAAACGTGTTAAAATGATTTGAATTAAGAGAGAGAAACGGAGAGTGGAATCATGTGAGATCAGGCCCGCTGAGCCCAGGAGGCTCATCTACCAACATTACGGTGCACCTGTTCCTCCTTATCCTAACCAGAGGTCCTCAATTAATTGCCGGCTCATACGTGCACAAGCTAAAATGGAAAATTGCATCAATTACCCAGGTGGGTGGATGTATGCATGTGTGTGTATGAATGCACAGCCACTCATTAAACTCACTGTAAACTTGTGTAAATCTGTGACCGTAAAATGCCCCTGCATCGCTCCCACCTGAGGTTAGCTCAACAAAGGGAGCAAATGGTCCCACAAAGGGACAACTATGGGACGGTCAGTAACAGTGCTTCAGGATTAAAATATACATGTAAACTATATTGCTATCCCGTGCTGGAGCTGCTCACCCCACGACCCGACACCGGATAAGCGGATAAAGATGGATGGATGGATGGAACTATATTGTGTGCCTTGAGAGAGTTATTGGTCACTGAATCCTTTTTCCTGTCCTGCTTTTTGAAGTTCAGGTGTAACTAATATCAGTTTCAGTTTTTTTCCTGCTGTCCAGTTGAGTAAAAGTGATGGGATTTGAAGGTTTGGACTATAGATTGTATAAATATGGACGTGGTCTCCGTGATGTCACTCATAGGTTTCTAAAGAGCCAAAATTCTGGTAATTTTGGAGTCAGTGATTGGGAGGTTGCGCTGCGGTATCAAAGTCCCGCCCCAACCAATAGCGAGACAATAACAGCTGCCAATTGTGATTTTATGATTTGTTTTTTTAGCATAAAATAACTAATAAAAAACAAACAAACGTGAACTTGCAAAAAAGAAACACTTGAACAAACATTAGCATGATCAGAACTAGCCTACCTAAACATTGATTTTTTTTGTTTGGTCCATGTCACATCCGCTAACGTGGATCGAGGGGGTGGGGTTACTGCAGCCAGCCACCAGGGGGTGATCCAGATGTTCTGACTTACTTACACAGTCTATCCATCAACCCCTGGTCTGGAACCAGACACAGAATGAATGGATGAGGAGGCAGCCCAGGGCCCACAATTTTGTTCTACACCCCTGCCAGTCTTTCACACACCTGCAATTACCTGGGTGAAATGAGCCTCCAAAAAGGAGCGTCTGTATGCTTTTAAGCTGTAAGCTGTAAGCTTTTTCCAGTTGAGGAAAAGTGATATTAGTAAAGGCTATTTTAACGGAGACGCAGTAACTTTATTAATATTATGTATTGATCATTATAACTATAATAATGACATAGTTATATTATAATAATAATAATAATAATAATAATAATAATAATAATAATAATAATAATAATAATAATAACTAGAACTGCAAGCAGTTATGAACGGGGTCCAAGCCTCGTGCGCCGGTCCCCCCCGGCGCGAGCTGCCCCCGGCGACGCCGAGAGCCCGCGAAAATGGAGCCCGCGAAAGTAGAACCCGAAGCGCCGCCGCGGCGAGGCGAAAGTCGGGAAATTTGACCGAGCGCGAGCTCCAAAGTCCGTAATGAAACGCAATCGCAAATTCGCTCTTCGTTGCGTAAAAGGCCCGAACGCTTCTACTTTGATTGTAGCGCCCCCTAAAGGGCGATCGTCGCCAAATCCGGTGGGGAGCCGCAGAGTGGCATGACCAACAACACTCTCAAGTTTCGTGATGATGGCATTTACTGCTGCATAGATATTTACATTGCAAATTACTCCCATTGACTCATTTGCCGAAAGGCATCTACGTTAATTGTAGGGCCCCCTAACGGCCGATTTTCACCAAATTTTCTTGGGAAGCCGCAGAGTGGCATCCTGAACAAATAACACCCAGGGTTTGTGATGATAGCATTTAATGCTGCAGAGATATTTACATTGCAATTTACTCCCATTTAAATGCATTGACTTATTTACCGAAAGGCCTCTACGTTAATTATAGCGCCCCCTGACGGCCGATTTCGACCAAATTTAGTATCTAGGCTAGGAATGGCATGTCAAAGATCTCTACCAAGATTTGCTTTGATATCTAATAATTTGGCCGAGATAGGCCAACGTTCATGTTTTGTGGCTAGCTACGACAAATTTGTTTGCTTGTAAAGTGCGAACGGTGTAACGTAGCAAAATTCTTTTGATAACTTTTGGTCAACTCTATATAGAGAAGAAATCTACCAAGTTTTGTGCACATCGATCACACGGCCTAGGACGAGTACAATAACATTTGTTTTTGCATTACGCGATTTTGTGAAAAAACCTTTTAGTATATATGAACTTGTCCTATATCTTCAGATTCAAGTCCATACAAGGAACAAGTGGATCTATAAATATCCGGTCTTCGATGTAGCCTTTCGGAGTTATAGGCAAAAACACGTTTAAATGCATTGACTTATTTACCAGAAGGTCTCTACGTTAATTACAGCGCCCCCTAACGGCCGATTTTCACCAAATTTGGTGGGAAGCCACAGAGTTGTATGCCAAACAAAATACTCCCAGGGTTTGTGATGATAGCATTTAATGATACAGAGATATTTACAATGCAAATATTCCCATTCAAATGCATTGACTTATTTGCCGAAAAGCCTCTACGTCAATTATAGCGCCCCCCGACGGCCTATTTTCACCAAATTTGGTATGGGGATTAGGAATGGGATGTTGAAGAAGCCCACCAAGATTCATTCTGATAACTATTAATTTGGCCGAGATATGCCAATGTTCGTGTTTTGTGGCTAGCTACAACAAATTAGTTTGCTTGTAAAGTGCGAACGGTGTAATGTAGCAAAATTCCTTTGATAACTTTTTGTCAACTCCATATACCGATGGTATCTACCAAGTTTCGTGCACATCGGTTACGCGCCCTAGGACGAGTTCGAAAACATTTTTTTTCACATTGCGCGATTTTGCGAAAAAACGTTTTAGTCTAAATAGGCGGGGCCTCTATTTCCAGATTCGGATGGATTCAAGGAACACAAGGATGTAAGAATTTTTCATTTGTGAGGTAGACTGTGGGAGTTATCGGTGAAAACACGTTTTACGTCATTATAGCGCCACCTAGTGGTCCATGTAAGTAATATTTGGTATGTAAGATCTGCAATACATTGTCCATCTACACTGTCAATTTTAAGTTATTCACATTAGGGCAAGTGATGAATCTAAACTTGGATTCCATAGGCCACGCCCACTTTGACGAATCAGTACCCCACTGTAGGCGTGGCCTCAGGAGTGGGTCTAGATAGCAAACTCCAAATTTCGTAAAAATCGGATGAGCCGTTCTTGAGATATAAACTTTTTGTATTTGTGGCGCCCCCTAATGGCCAAATTTTGTAAAATTGATTAGCGAGCCTTACAGGGTCATGTCAAACAAGAATCTAAAGATTCGCGATGATATCATTTATTTTGGTCGAGATATGGCAACGTGTGTGTCTTCGTAGCTAGCTACACAAATTTGTTTGAGCGTAATCAACACAATTTTAATCAGAAAAAAAATCTTTTGATAACTTTTTCTCAGGTCGGTCTAGAGATGCTACCTACCAAGTTTTATGCAAATCGGTTGTACGGTCTAGGAGGAGTATGAAAAAGTAGGTTTAACATAAATCGCGATTTTTCACGCAAAAAAGTCGCGGCGGAAATGGGCGTGGCCTACATCACGAGATTCAGCTGGATTCAGGGAACGCGTGGATGTGTGTATTTTTCATGTGCGATATACGGTTTGGGAGTTATAAGGCCAAACGCGTATCTTCTGGTATAGCGCCACCTAGTGGCTGAATTTTTTTGTCCGAGGTCCCTGCAGGGTTCTGGACCAGACCTGAAAACGGCAACCTCCCACCATTTACGGTTTAGGCTGCAGTATCAGTTTTATCGGCGGAAGAATAATAAGAAACCTTACAATTCCAATAGGGTTCCACAGCCCTGCTGTGCGAACGGCGTAGCTTCGCTACCGCCGATTCTCGCAGCCTCGGGCTTGGACCCCTAATAATAGGGGGTGGCAGTAGCTCAGTCCGTAGAGAGTTGGGTTGGGAACCGGAGGGTCGCTGATTCAAGTCCCAGTACGAACCGAAGTACGGAGGTGGAATGGTAGCTGGAGAGATGCCAGTTCACCTCCTGGGCACTGCCAAGGTGCTCTTGAGCATGGCACCGAACCTCCCCCAAAACTGCTCAGGGCTCCTGTTCTGCAGTTGCAGCCCATTCACTCTAACATCTCTCCATTAGTCAGTAATAATAATAATCATTTGCATCTGTTAAGTTAAATTACCTTGTTAAAAAGAATTTCAATTAATATACTCTTGCCTCATTGGAAAAACCCAGAATCTATGAATATGCAAATATTGTTCATTACAAAACTAATGGACACAAGATGTCTCCTACTACACTGAACATGATGTCAATGTTTGCATAGTGAACTATGATTGGCTTCCACACTAGTTCAATTAGATTACATTAAATTCAATACAAATTACAAATGAATTTAATTTATGGCATAAGTAAAAACAGCCAAACATATTCTCATGAAGGGTTTTGTATGATATTGTACGAAAACGTGTGCGTGATTTGTATGATATCCTATAAAATGACACCGGTCACATGACAGTTGAAGGTCCCATATTATGCTCATTTTCAGGTTGATATTTGTATTTTGGGTTTTCACCAGAACATGTTTACATGTCCTCTCTGGGAACCATCACCTTATTGTGGTGGAGAGGTTTGGGTGTCCCTATGAACCTGAGGGCTGTGTTGTCTGGAGCTTTGTGCTCCTGGTAGGGTCTCCCATGGCAATGTGGTCTCAGGTGTGGGTCCAGACGAAGAATGGTTCAAAAACCCTATGACAGAATGAGGAAGAGATAGAGAGACCCTGCCCGGAGGAAGCCCGGGGCCCCCGTCTGGAGCCAGGCCCAGATGGAGGGCTCATCAGCGAGCATCTGGTGGTCGGGTTTGCCACGGAGCCCGGTCGGGCACAGCCCGAAAAAGCTACGTGGCACCTCTTTCTCCATCCCATTGGCCCACCACATGTGGGTGGAACCGCTGGAGTCGGGTGCGCTGCCACACGGGTGGCGGTGAAGGTCAGGGGCCTCGATGGACCAGACCCGTGCGGCAGAGGCTGGCTCTGGGGACATGGAATGTCACATCTCTGTGGGGGAAGGAGCCGGAACTGGTGTGGGAGGTGGAGCGCTACCAGTTGGATCTGGTGGGGCTTATCCCTATGCACAGTCTCGGTTCTGGAACCATACTTCTGGATAGGGGTTGGACTCTTTTCTTCTCCGGAGTTGCCCAGGGTGTGAGGCGCTGGGAGGGTGTGGGGATACTTACAAGCCCCGCTACGTTGGAGATTACCCCGGCGGACGAGAGGGTCGCCTCCCTACGCCTGTGGGTTGTGGGGTAACTCTGACTGTTGTTTGTGCATATGCACCAAACAAGAGTTCGGAGAATTCGGCCTTCTTGGAGACCTTGAATGGAGTCCTGTATGGGGCTCCGATTGGGGACTCCATAGTTCTGCTGGGGGACTTCAACACGAATGTGGGCAATGATGGAGACATAGAGAGGCGTGATTGGGAGGAACGACCTCCCTGATCTAAACCAGAGTGGTTGTCTGTTGTTTGTTGTTGCACTTCTCTGCTAGTCATGGATTGTCTATAACAATCACCATGTTTGAACATAGGGATGCTCATAAGTGTACTTGGTACCAGAGCACCCTAGGTCGAAGGTCAATGATCGATTTTATAATCGTTTCATTTGATCTGTGGCCGTATGTTTTGGTGAAGAGAGGCCGATCACCATCTGGTGGTGAGTTGGGTCAGGGGGTGAGGGAAGAATCTGGACAGACCTGGTAAGCCCAAACGGGTAGTGCGGGTAAATTGCGAACGTCTGGAGGAAGCCCCTGTCCGACAGACTTTCAACTCACACCTCCGGCGGAGCTTTTCGTGAATCCCTGTGGAGGCTGGGGGCATTGAACCTGAGTGGACAATGTTCAAAGTTTCCATTGCTGAAGCTGTGACGGGGAGCTGTGGTCTTAGGGTCTTAGGTGCCTCAAGGGGCGGTAACCCACGAACACTGTGGTGGTCAACAGTGGTCAGGGAAGCCGTCCGACTGAAGAAGGAGTCTTTCCGGGATATGTTATCCCAGAGGACTCCGGAGGCAGTTGCAAGGTACCGAAGGGCCCAAACTGTGTACAGTAAGGATGGGACGTTGTTGACCTCAACTGAGGAGGTAATAGGTCGGTGGAAGGAGCACTTTGAGAAACTCCTAAATCCAGCTAATACACCCTCTATGGTAGAGGCAGAGCTGGAGGATGATGGGGGATTGTCATCAATTTCCTTGGTGGAAGTCACTGAGGTAGTCAAACAACTCCACAGTGGCAAAGCCCCAGGGATTGATGAGATCCGTCCAGAAATGCTGAAAGCTCTTGGTGTGGAGGGGCTGTCTTGGTTGACATGCCTCTTCAACATTGCGTGGAAGTCTGGGACAGTGTCAAAGGAGTGGCAGACCGGGGTGGTGGTTCCCCTGTTCAAAAAGGGGGACCAGAGGGTGTGTGCCAATTACATGGGTATCACACTTCTCAGCCTCCCTGGTAAAGTGTACTCCAAGGTGCTCTGGTCCTAGTACTTAAGTAGTACAGTCATTGTGCTGCATACAGTAATACATACGTGCAATGCATTTTAATTGCAGTGCATTACTTTTAGTAGCTATATGTGTGAATGGTTTATGAGAACTGTCTGAACAGACATATACACAGACTCACAATTAAAAGCCAAAGAGCAGTTTGGGACTTTGTAGAGCTAATAGTGCACAAATAACTAAATAATAAAATAATCCACATGGCAGATAGGCATTTAATAATTCCATGTGTCAAGCTCCACTAGTTGTAATATCAAAAAAGCATGCTGGAAGGTTTAGCCATCCTTGAAGATTTAATGTGACTTTACTCTTTCTCCCTCCTATTCATCAAGCAGACTCAGCAGTTTGTGTGTCTGTGAGGTGCGCCTATTTTAAAGGATGATCACACAAATAACAGGAGGAGACATGTTAACAGAGCACGATTATGTATTCCGCTGGATTTACTGAGGTCACGCAATTTGCGACGGACAGTTTTACAGGAACAATTCTCCGCCTCTGAACAGAACCCTTAACACAGCACAGATGGGATTTACAGGAGCCACAAGGAAGGTTGCAGTAGTGGAAATAAACATGCATTAAATATGGACTTGTATATAACTAAAACCTGTAATGTTAGAGACAAAAAATGAAACAATTAGGCATTTATTAATGAACACAATATCTGATCACCGTAACGCAAAACATAGTGGAAAGATGTGGTTTGTGTACATCGAACCTGAACTTGAGCCAACTGCAATTATGGTGCAGGGAAGCTGAGAGTGCAGATGCAGAAGACCCGGAAACACTGACCAATCAGAGCAGACTGAGCGTTTTTCGAGAGAGGTCGTAAAGAGACAGGGGCGTTTCAGACAGAGGGTAAATACAGGTATTTTTGGACAGACAGTATGAGAAAAATAAAGTATTTTTTGAACTTTAAAAAGCATGTAAACATATTCTAGTAGAACCCAAAATACAAGTAAGAACCTTAAAATGAGCATAATATGGGATCTTTTAGACATTTAAGTGTGTGTATAGTTGCATTTACCTCAGTATTAAGATCCATATCCACACCATCTCTACCTCCACCTGCTGCGTCAGACCGTCTCTCTCCACACTGGTTGCAGTTGTGCACATTGCTCGGAGAAATCTAAAGCTGCAACTGATGCTGCTGGAGGTATAGAAAAATAATTATGCCGTTTAAGTGGGAAGGAAATCACTATTCAACGGTATCCAAGCCCAACTATTGGCGGCATGGTGGGCTGGTGGATTGCACTGTGGCCTCACAGTAAGAAGGTTCCGGGTTTGAATCCTAACCCTAACCCATTCTCCCCATGTCAAAATCATGTGCTAGGTTCTCCAGTCAGTGCCATTGATCAAGGCTGGCTCAGATCTGGAGTTGGAAACGGGTGCTCACTGCTCCCTTGAGAGATGGGTTAAATGCGGTGAATGAATTTCACATATATTACATATATGTGTATGTGACAATAAAGTGCCTTTACCTTTGAACTGGAAAAAATGACTGACCAAAGTCAAGATGTGAGAAAAGTGGCCTTAGAGTAAGGCTCTAGACAGAAACCAGACTTACTACAGCTATTTCAAAAATCACAATATTTCTCGCTTTTTGCAGTATGTTGACACAATGACAGTGCAATAAAAACTAAATATTGGGATGTTTACATTGGCTGACCAATAGTAAACTGGAAACTTAGAAGCACAACACAAGGATGTTAGGATTATTTTTTCTCTTATTGTTGGTTCGTTTGTTGGCTTGGCTTCACTTGGCTGTGTCTGTAAATAGAGACAGAAATACACCATAAGCAGACATAGCAGACTGCCATCATGAAAGCCCTAGGCAAATTACAATCTGCTGCTCCAGCGCTCTTACCGTTTCTGATCTGAATAATGCTGCTTTAAAAAAGGGCACTGGCTCTCCCTTACCTTGTAAACAATTTCCTCAGTATGTCAACAAAAATAAAAATTTTGTTTTACATTTCCGAAAATTGAGAAGATGTTGTCCTTATCACAGACAACAACTAGAATAACCACCTTGCGATTGTATGCCTCCGCCAACCAGTCAAGTTTTAATTTACATCTGTCCAGACTCAAGTAATCTATGTAGTGAAGACTGAAGGAATTTAATTAAATGTATTAAGTGTATTTTTTGGCAACACATGGATGCTTCGCACACATCTTTAACCCGGCAGCACATAAGATATATACAATCACCACAGTTTGAAGATGAGTGTCACCAACTCATATCAGAACAAATGTCTCCCTTCTGTTTCTGAGTTATGGCGTTGAATAACGGCCAGCAAAACATTTTTGTAGAACATTACAATATCACAGTGAAGGTGACCTTTGGGATATAAAACGTTATCACGTCATCATTTCATCCTGTTGCACATTTGTGTGAATTTTCATCATAATTACTGAAAACAACCAAAATCTATTCAGTTTGTTACACAAAAGTGAACTGAAACTGAACAGTTCAAATTTAACCTTGTGCGTGAGCCAATCAGGACACTGCGATGACCCAACTGGTTGAAGATAGTCATGGTTTGGCCCTCTTGTTAAGAAAGATCCTGATATAGCCGGTCAGTGTGTTTCCCCCCTGTAGTAGAGTGCAGGGACAGAACACATGATCAGAGCCAACACATTCTCACTCCCAGCGCATCATAAAGCGACGCTTGGTCAGGTGCCTTTGCCGTTTGTGACGCAAAAAGTCTCCTTTAGCATCTAGCCCATTTGGATTCACATTTAGATGCACTTGGTCGGGATTATTGGTGTTACTTTTTAATGCTCTGGGTCAGGCCCATCGCGACAAGGCAAGCAAACTAAGCAATTGCTTGGGGCCCCGAGCTGGCCTGGGGCCCCAAGACAACGACTGGTTAAGAATGAAATGCAATGACAAACTGTGAGCGCCCCTTTGATAGTCAATGCAGTAAAGTGCAATGACACTGTTATTGGGATCCCCCTCAAGGGGCCCCTCTCGTGATCTCTGCTGCCGGCAAAATACAAAATCTCCGTTGGCAGTCATCATGAAGCGGAATTATGCTTCAGGAAGCCAGAAAAGGAAGAAGAGAAAGGAAAAGGAAGATAAGAAAAAACAAGATAGTGGTAAGTGATAAATTACACTGGATAAAATAGCTCTACTTGTCTTGGTGTAATTTTGCAGCAGGTAGGCTAGCAAAAATATGTTTATGTTAGCTAACGTTACCTGTAACCTGCCTGACGGAAAATGCTGCTTGTAACGAACAGTTAGTGCAACTTCGGACGGAATATGGTTACATACTACTGTAATATGTTTTTTAACGGGATAAGGAAGACGCAGATCTGTTCCAGAATCACTGTTTATCGTATTTAATGACATGACATTGCTATAGCTTTGTAATAGGTTTTGATGAAAGTGGCATAACGTTAGCATGCTATACTAACTATTCCACCGTGATGATCTATTTACCAAATGGGGGTTAGGAAAACCACACAATATATTCCGTGTATCAAACATTAGCTTGGGATGTTTTTAAGCATTAGTAACCTTTAACAAAGTGTTAGAAATATCTGATCCGTCTATCTATGTAATGTTTATAGATGTTTTAAAAATTGTTTCTTAAAAGTTTACAAAAAATGTTTAATCATTACCCGATACCTAATATATTATATGATAGATATAATGTGTTACAATAAACTGTTCATTTACAGCACTACTAATAATTAGTAAACATTTAATTATAATTCTATTGTTTGTTAACAGTAAAAAGACTGTTTGCTAACAGTTAAATGACAATTAACTAAAGATTAATTAACTATCAATTTACCATCTATTAATGATTGTTATTACAAAGTGTTTCCATCTTTTCTTTCTCCCTCAAGGTGCTTTGCTTAAACTTCTCAGCCCTCAGGCTCTTCCTAAGGATACCTCCACTGATGAAGGTAGAGTGAATTTCTCTCACTGAGCTGACACTCAGATTCCTGAAGGATGTTTGACAACCTCTGGTCCGTCTGGTTTTATATTCTAAAAAAGCTTGTAAAACATCAACCATGTTGTCCACAGTCAATCTATGGACATCATTCTTTTCAGGGAAATCTGGGCTATTAGAATATGTGTGCTGCAGTGAGGTCACTTGAATATTAAACCATTTTGTAGGACCTTAAAAACAAATAAATAAATAAAACGGAAACAGGAATCTCACAGATATGTATTGATATGACACACAGATCAATAAAACCTAAGCCAATCTCCTGTCTAAATCACTTATCATATGTATTAGGAGTCAAACTGTGAAGAAATTAACATTATAACTTATGCCAATAATCAAAATAATAATGTCATATTTATTTATATAACACTCACAGTTCTGCTACATATATATATATATTTGGAGTCACCCAGTGAAAAAATAAACATAATTAAACTGATAAGTGTGTGCTGTCATATTGTTAGAAAAAAACAGTGCAAATCACTATTGAATTCCCACCAAACTGTGTAAATACCAGTCACTTTTGCCCATGGACATTTCAGAATTTTTAATATACAGTAGTGCCTGTCAAATTTCTAGGTGCACAGTTTATGCACTGTAAACCTTTTTTATTTATATAAAGTGTGGGTGAACTTAAACTTTATGGCTATGCTGTGGTTCCTGTAGGCTTTACGTGCGTGCAGGGGGTTGGGGGGGGGGGGGGGCTCCATGTCCATTTTGCTTGGGGCCCCCAAATTCCTTCAAACGGCCCTGCTCTTGGTCAGCACGTACAGTACGCTTAACTGACATGCGGCAAACAAACGGGACATTTAGGTTTAGGAAAAGATGGTGGGTGGGGTAACAAAATGTACGTTTCAGTGACACGTGGGACAAGAATGGGACACAAACCCCGGTCTCCTGGGGAAAAGTCCTGTGTTGTTTGGACCATCCACCACCCTGTGTTGTTTGAGACTTAAAGATGAGACTTTGTTTTAATCCACAGTGAGCTCGTGCTCAAACTTTAATGTACGACCGAACATCATCACAAAAACCTAGCTTCTAGCCACTCTTCCTCGTCTGTCCTACCCCCAACATACACCATGGTCAAATCACTAGCTAGTTCCCTCTGCTGGTCACACTAGGTATTACAGTTGATTCATTGCATATCAACACATCAAGGTAAATGTGGTGCAAAACGTGAGAGCTTGTAGTATACAATGTGAGAACTTGCAGAACAAAAAATCTGAACTTGTATGTTACAATTTGCACTTGTAAAAAATATTCACACACATCTGATCTGAAAAAAAGAAAAAAAACACATGAGAGCTTGTAAAAGAAAATCTGGGAGCTTGTATAAAAAGTCTGAGAGCTTGTAAAAAAAATCTGAGAGTTTGTAAAAAATCTGAATTTGTAAATTGAAATTAGCACTCGCAGAAAATGTTCACAATCCTATATTCTGAATGTGAAGTCACAGAAAAAATATTCACAAATGTGTAAAATTGATATTTGCATGAACACAATGACAGCTGCACTCTTGTAATGCAACATTTACTCCTATACTTTTTTTTACTTGGGTTCATTTTCCATCACAACCACAACTCAGTGATTACAACCTGTCGAATTTGTCACTGCAGCTTCACATATGTGCGCTCTCGCATCACAAAGTGGCGAATCTGCGCCTTCACTTGTGCAACACTTTTGGCGATACATTTGGTGCAAAACTAATTTGTGTTAGCGTTAGCTAACTAACCAGCCAGCCCGCTTCTAAATAAATACCTTTTAAATACCATATAACACTTTTTAACAGTCAGTCAACTGAAACACTGGCGATGAGCAACGGGGCCTGCAGCTGCAGACCGACCGTGGGGATCGGCCAGCGTAGCAAAGCACATTGCTATTGCCAGAAAGCTTCACTGCCGACCTCGACCTGCAGTCGGAGCTCCAGCGGTACATGGAGAGCCCCACACCCGGTAGCAGAGGCCCATCCTCCGGCCATGACCAGAGCTTGCTACTTTTAATAGCAAACGCTCTTTTTGAACAATTAACTTCAAAGATCACCAATTATACATCTCACTTTCCATTTGTTTTTCATCACTTATTCAGTCCATTGGTTCACAGATCGAGTCTTACTGGTCTTTTGACTTGACGCTTGACAGGTGACTCTGAGTGACCATCACTTGTGTCCACATGCATACGTCTATCTGATTTCAGGTCTGGCACTGTTTCTGCATGTGACACAGAAGCATTTACATCTTCATCTTCACAGTCGGTTTCTCTGAAAGTCTCTTTGGTTCTGATGATATGCACTCCCTTTTCCGCTTTGCCATTTGCCTGTGCGTGCTGTGGACTTGAAGTGACTTGGTGAAATCCATATTGTCTTGCCAACTGTTGCCATTCATTGTTACTCACTACAGTCTTTGGTATCCCATGCCGGGTAAAAATGAGTAATGAGTAATGACACTGTTGGAAGTTGCACTTGTGAGCAGAGCAATTTCAGGAAAGTTTGAATAGTAATCTATCACTAGCAGATAGTCTTTGCCATGACAGTGAAACAAATCTGTTCCAACTTACTCCCAGGGAGCAGTGGGGAGATCCTTGACCAACAAAGGCTCCCTGGCCTCTTTGCTCTGGTACTTGTTACATGTTTCACATTTTCCTATCATGATTTCTTCGTTCAATACATGGAGTTCCTGGTTCATCTTTTGCATTTCTTAATGCCAAGGTGTCCCTTGTGTAGCTTACGAAGTATCTCTGGCCTCAGGCTGTGTGGAATGACAATTCTACAGTCTCTCAATAACAGTCCACTTGCCACACTCAGCTCTGATCTAATGTGATAATACTTCAGACAGGACCCCTTGGGCGAGCCACTGTGAATGTTTTCCATCACTGTTTGTAGCTCCTTGTCTTTGACTGTTTCTTCACTAATCTCTTTTGCTTTAACGAGACACAGGTAGCACAAATGACGACACAGCTCGCGACTCAACGATCATATTGACATGATTCTCAATCTCTTTTTCAGTGAAGCATGCAGTACTCATCTCTGGTGCTTGCCTCAAAATCTCACCAAGCTCAAAATCATACCTTTGCAGTTTCGTGATGAGCCGCTCAATCCTCGGTGACTTCTCATTGAGACTTTTCTTGATAACTGACACAAGAGGACGATGATCTGTCTCAACTGTGAATGTAGGAAGCCCATAGACATAGCAATGAAAGATCTGTAGTCCATAAACTAATCCAAGACGGTCCTTCTCAATTTGAGCGTATCTTGTTTCAGTCTTAGTCATGGACCTAGAAGCGTAAGCAACTGGCTTCCAACTATCACCTTCTGCCTGTAACAAGACAGCTCCAAGTCCGCCCTTCGACGCATCTGTTGAGATCTTCAGTCTCTTGTTGGGATCATAATACGCCAGCACAGGTGCATTTGTCAGTGCGATCTTTACAGCATTCCATTCTCGCTCATTTCTCGATGTCCACTTGAACTCATTGGAGTCATGGAGAAGTTCTCTCAGTGCTGATGTCTTCACTGATAGGTTGGGTATGAACTTTCCAATAAAGTTGATCATTCCCATTATTCTGAGCACACCTTTCTTGTCTGTGGGGCGTGGCATGCCTAAAATGGCTTTTATATTTCTTTCACCTGGCTCTATCCCTTGAGAAGAATACTTGTCTCCAAGGAATGTCATTTCTTGCACACCGAATTGGCATTTGGCATTGTTTAACTTTAGTCCATTCCCACGCATCCTGAGGAGCACTTTTGTCAGTCTTTCATTGTGTTCTAGTAGAGTGGAGCCCCAGATTACCACATCATCTACATAGCAACGGACCCCTTCTAGGCCTTCTAGCATAGCTCAGTGATATATTTCAGATGCTGAGATTATACCAAATGGCATTCTGAGGAATCTCCCACAAGTTTACCCACTCTGTCGGTTCTTCCACTTTTGTAATGACTTTTAACTGACACATCCTTTCCAGTTCCTTTTTGAGGCGCTCCCAAAGTGGAGCCGGAACTCTCCTTGGTGCAGATTACTGGAGTTGCATCCTCTTTGAGTTCAATTTTGTATGTGCATGGAAGGCATCTTAGTCCTTTAAAAACATCTTGGTAACGATGCACAATGGACTCAACTGTGCCTGTGTGTACGCTTATTGCTGCTGAGCAGTTTGTGGTAAACTCTCCTCACCTGCTTCAATTTCTTTGAGGAGACACCACTGAGCAGTGACTCCCGGCCCTCAGGTACAACAGAGAACAGTACATTGTAGCTTTTGTCCTTTACAGTCACTTACAGTCTGCACTGTCCTTTGCTTTTTATGTCTTTTCCGTTGTAGTCTTTCAGTGGCACTGTTTTCTTTATTTTAGGCTTTTCTTTCATGGCCTTAATTTCAGTCATGCTGCTTAAGTTTGCTTAGGCGCCTTAACACAATCCTTAGTGCTACTAAAGCTCCATTAATTGGCAATGACACAATCCATGCATCTTCATTTTCAAAGTGCCTAGCATTTTCCTCTATGGCATCATTTTTTACATTGTCACATGACACCATGCCAACAAAGAAAGTCTCACTTAAGTCAGTATCTTCAACTAGCCTCACTGACTTGGGTTTGTCCTTTCATGAGCACTGTCTTGCAAAATTATTTTTTCCATTGCAATTCGAACATTTTTTGCTATAGGCAGGGCACTGCCGGGGCTCATGTCTGCTACCACTCCGTTTGCAGGAGTATACTGCTGCATCTTCTCTGTTTTTCTTTTGTGGTGTATACTTTTTCATCTTATTTTTGACTACAGCTATCTTGGCACTGTCATGTACTGCTGTGGTGTTCACTTCATTAAACGTCTTGGCGTGCTGTTGGGCTAATTCACTTGCATGACACAGTCTCTCTGCTTATTCCAGAGTCAGCTTAGCATATCTTAAAAGCCTCTCCCTTATCCTCTTATCTTGGATTCCATAGACTATTTGATCGCGCATCATAGAATCTTTCAGATCTCCAAAATCACATGACTGCGCTTTAAGCTTCAAATCAGTCACAATGCAATCAAAAGTTTCGTCGGGCTGTTGCATCCGTGACCGGAACACATACCTTTCATACACAATGTTTTTCTGTGGGGAGCAATATGCACTGAATTTTCCCAGTATGGTGTCGTACTTATCTTTGTCTTCATCTTCGCTGAACTCGAACGTGTTGAAAACATCAATGGCTTGGGGACCCGCTACCGTAAGTAGCAACGCAATCTTCCTGGCATCAGGTTTATTGTCCAGTCCTATGGCAGCCATATACAACTCAAACTGTTGCTTAAAAGACCGCCAATTGCTGTCCACATTACCCACCAGTTTCAGTCCCTCCGGTGGCTTCAAAACATCCATTTTACAAGTCAAACTGAAGCTAGACAAATACGGTTTACTCCTGGTACCAAGATCTGTTTTAAAGGGAACACTATGAGACTGTTTTCACAGTTCAGTTATTGGTCCCTGCTTCCAGGGTGGTGCCCTGTTTTGATTATTTGTCAGTTTGGTAAAGTTCTTAATACACATATCATAACTTTATTAAAATTGATAAAACATATTTGATTATTTACCAATAATTAAATCTGTACCCTTACCAATTCCCAACACAATGCATGCTTTACCAGACCAAAGGCAGGACAACTGACCCCATGTGCTTTGAAGGGAGTCTATGTAACTTTTGAGTGAAGAAATAAAACATTGTTAACACACCAGCTACATTTTTTCCACTATGGCTTTATTTGGTCTGGTATGACCACTATCTTATGGTGGCTTGTGTTAGCTAAAGCTAACACATTTTGGATAGATATGGTTGTAAATGGGCTATACAGAAGTAGAACCATTTTGTGTCACTTGTGGCCACAACGGGCAGTGTTCAGTAAAACATATATATGCTGTGTTACTACAATAATCCTTTGACCTTACACAAAGTAATTTAATGCACTGACAATTTGAAGAAATATTAATCAGTGCACCTTGTTGTAATCCCCAAAAAGTAGATAATATAATGACATTTGAAACCACCACTCCCAATTTTCTTGGCATTAACTTGACAGTATATATGGCAATGCTGCATCATGCAAAAAGTGAGACTCTACCCTGCCAGCTGATTTTATTTGAAGTTTATATAATTATCTTTTTTATTATTGCCTTTTTGTACATTGATCTCGTATGTCTTCCAGATTTGTATGAGATCCTAGTTAGAATATAATACACTTTATTGTCCCTGAGGGGATAATTGTCTTGGGCATAATGCTAAAATCTGTTGCTTCACAATACAAACATGTAACAGAAAAAACATTCTAAAATCAACATGAAATCAACATAAAAACATAACATAAGATCATGAGATCAACTAATCATTTTAGGACATAAAAGGACACATATGATTGTAGAGACAATACGACATCTTAAACAGTAAATGTAATAATTAAAGCGCAAAGTGCAAAAAGTGCAGGTGTATTTATTGTAAGATTACTGTTGGAGTTCATTAGCTTGATGGTTGTAAGGGTTTCTGGTTTGTGGGATGGGGTTTGGTAAGCAGCATTCACCGCTGGGGTTCATTTCCGTCATTCTTCTATGTTTCCCTATGTATAAAATTAATAATACATATCAAATATATTAATTTACATTTCGCCTGGCATCTTTTTTTGTACACACAGAGGAGCTGCAGTAAAAGCAATATAGTATAAGTGAAATTAAATTGGCTACATTGTGCCTTAGTCCTGCCCTCTTTTAAAGCCTCCAACCAGTCTACATTTGCAGATGTTTTTATGACAGCCGTTAGATAAAGCCTGCAGGCCCCTGAGATATTAGTTAGACCACTTATTGTTGCATGCTTTATATTGCACTGAACACCACTTGACAGCCAATCTGTTACTCATTGTCACTGAAGCAGCACTATGGCATAACAGATTCAACTCTCTGCCTCTTTGCTTTCAATCCTCAGAAGACATTACAGTCTGATAAAATGCTGGCTGATGTGTCCCATGCAAAGAGAATTCCTTTTTTTAACACTACAGTTGACAATTATGGCAGTATACGAGTGATTAACGGCATCTAGTTCTATTATACAAATGATTTGGAACATAGTTTGTTGTGCACGTTGTTTCAAATGATAATTTAATGGTTCATTTGTTGTCCTTTTGGAAAATGTTAGCAGCAAGATTTTACTTGTCAAGTTTTTTTTGTGGGAGGAGGCCGCTGTGGAACAGGCAACTTTATGGTATTAACTTCCATTTTGGTTGTGAATTTTTCAGCATTTTCCTGAATCTGTGTTCAATCCCTCCGCCTCTCTGTCAGGCCACCAGTCAAACATATTTCACACAAACTTCAAACCGCAGAGCCAGTGCTCCAGACGACAAACTGACAAAGAGAGAACTGTGTTAGTCTAATTTGAAATAACTTTCCAATTTAAAGAAATCTTTAGATTATTCATTTCAGATTAAATCATCAAGAATTAATGAAAGAGGGAGCCACAGTTTTTTTTTGCGAAAGGTGATAGGTCAGTGCTAAAAACCAGGTTCTGTTTGTACAGTGCCCCCCACTTAATCTCATTACATTTTGAAGTGTTGCCGGTATATTAGGATATTATGTGATTGAAAAACACTAGTAAATGAAACACATTTAAACTTATGAAAAGTTTGAAATAATGACACAGTGCGTCACTCAGGCGCCTGAAATATCACTCTTCCAGAGCGGTGGGGAATTTCAGGCTGAACTGTTAAACTGTCCATAAACCATCCTACTCTAAACACAGGGCATTTTCCTGGAGCACTCCTGCCAAATGAGCCTGGAAACTGTGATGTTTGTGGCTGGAAATCCAGAGGCTGTGGTGTATTACTTCCAACAGCGGGACTAGAGGCGTGATTAGTGTGTATTTGGGACTTTTGGGCGACCCCCAATCCTTAACTCTGATACCCCACCATCCAGACTAGCAACAGCTGGAAAGCTGGAACCCAACTGCTCCAACACATTTACAGCCACACACTACATCACTTTACCTCTTCACAAGGGCCACTCCAGCAGTTTAGGTTGTCCATTCCATAATGCTGGGGTGACTCATGAAATGTAGATTAATTAAAAGATTGTCAACATCGAAACAGCAGAGGTCGAGATATCCTGATTCTTAGTAAAGCTCCAAAAACTCTGGATCCTACAATTCCCATAATGCATCTAAGTGTCTTCCGTTCCGATCTGTGTTGCCTCTTAAATTGAACCCCACTTCTCCAGTTTATAACGCAGGCTTTCTTTTGTTGATTTTTACAAACATTGCATCAGAACACCCTTGTTACTTTGAAATTTTTCTGCTATGACGACCCAGATGTCTGCTGTAAAAATCTATCGTTCTGTTTGTCTGTGTGTCTGTCTGTCTTTCTGTCTGTCTCTGTCTTTCTGTCTGTCTGTCTAGCCAGCTAGCAAGTCTTAGCATGAGCCTGCCCCCAATTGTTACGCTGATGTTCTAAAGTACTATCTGTCTACTCGTGTACTACTAATATGTTTTATATCTAATATTGTATGGGATTCAGTGTACATTGAGTATATGTTTCTTTCTCCATTAAGGCAGCCAGCAATAAGACTAATAAACCTGCTAAGATAGACATAAGAAATTATTCCTGTGAAACCAGAAGAATCACGTATGCAAAAACGTGCTATGTAAGCAAATAGAATGTGAGAGTGAGGCAGGAATATTTTTCTAACACTGAGGCAGACTTTAGCTCTTACTGCCTCAGTCTTCAAAGCAGCCAGACAAAAGATAAAGGGACAGTAACAGAAGCTGCTACTTTTACATAAAAAGTTTAAAAAAATAATACAAATTTCCTTATTTTATTTTGAAGTGCATATGGCTCCATTATTCAGTGTGCTTTGAAAGATAAAACATAATTGGAATTATTTTCACTTTTCAATTTTTATTCATTCATTCTTTATTTTTAGTGTAGTTGTGTGCAGGCAGGCAGCAAGGCATGGGGCTCACAGCACCGGAGAATATTCCCATCAAGCCTCATTCATGATTCATTTGATGTTTCAGCCTCAATATCAAAAGTCCCATTCAGCATGACCTTTTGTATTTATTTATTTCAAACTCTTTTTGTCGCTAAAATGAGCAGCTGCTGAAATCATGTCATACATTTGGACTTGTGAGTTACAATCCAACATGTCATCACTAAAGTGAGGTCAAATGCATTTGAACCCTGTTATTGTGTTGTGTGTTGTACATGAACAGACAGACACAGTACTGTTCCCATATTGCCACCTGATGCATTTTGTTCAACTTCCAAACTCACTCATTTACTTATACTACAAGGTGGCTCCGCGTCCAAAATGCATTGGCTCTGCTCTCCAATTTACTTTTATTTTTTTCTCCGTGCATGTTTGTGAATCTCTGTTTGTTTCTATGTACGCACCATAGAGTACTTTTAATTTTGTTGTATGTACTTACAACCCCAAATCAGAAAAAGTTGGGACAGTATGGAAAACACAAATAAAAAAAGAAAGTAGTGATTTCTAAATGTACTTTGACTTGTATTTCATTGCAGACAATACAACAGCACATAATTTAATGTGTTTCTCATGATTTTTATTGTTTTTGTTTCAAAAAAACAAAAATTCCTATTTTTTTCAAAAAAAGTTGGAAAAGTAAAGCATTTACCACTTTGTAATGTTGCCATTCCTTTTCACAACACTTAAAATATGCTGAAGTGATGAAGTGTTTCAGGTGTAATTTTGTCCCATTCTTGCTGTAAACAAGTCTTAAGGTGGGCAACAGTACAGGGTCTTCGTTGCCACACATTCTCTATTGGAGACAGGTCGGGACTGCAGGCAGGCCAGTCAAGTACCCGTATCCTCTTCCTCCGCAGCCAGGACTTTGTAATGTGTGCAGAATGTGGTTTTGCATTATCTTGTTGAAATATGCATGGACGTCCCTGGAAAAGATGTCTTCTTGAAGGCAGCATATTGTGCTCCAAAATCTCTATGTACTTTTCAGCATTAATGGTGCCATCACAGAAGTGCAAGTTATCTTTGCCAAGGGCACTGACACAACCCCATACCATGACAGACCCTGGCTTTTGGACTTGCTGCTGGTAACAGTCTGGATGATCCTTTTCTTCTTTGGTCCGGAGCACACGGCGTCCATTTCTCCCAAAAAATACCTGAAATACTGATTCATCTGACCACAGTACACATTTCCACTGTGTGATGGTCCATCCCAGATGTCTCCGAGCCCAGAGAAGTCGACGGCGCTTCTGGACACTGTTAACATAGGGCTTTCTTTTGGCACAGTACAGTTTTAACTGGCATTTGTGGCTGTAACTACGTATTGTGGTACTTGACAAAGGTTAGCCAAAGTAGTACTGAGCCCATGTGGTGATATCGCTTATAGATGAATGACAATTCTTGATGCAGTGGCGCCTGAGGGATCGGAGATCACGGTTGTTCAGCTTAGGCTTGCGCCTTTGTCCTTTACGCACTGAAATTCCTCCTCATTCCTTGAATCTTTTAAGTATGTTATGCACTGTTGAAGGTGAAATAAGCAAATGTCTTCCTATCTTTCTTTGAGGAACATTGTTTTTAAACATTTCAATAATTTTCTCACGTATTTGTTGGCAAACTGGCGATCCTCGGCCCATCTTTGCTCCTAAAGGACTAGACCTTTCTTGGATGCTGCTTTTGTACCAAATCATAATTACAATCACCTGTTGACAACACCTGTTTCAAATCACATCATTATTTCACCAATTTACCTGATTACTAGCCCTAAATTGCTCTAAATTGTCTCAACCTTTTTTGTAATGTGTTGCAGGTCTGAATGACAGGAAAGGATGTATATTTACAAATGAAATTAAGTTGACCAGACAAAACATGAAATATTTTGTGTTCACATTGTCTGCAATGAAATACAAGTCAAAGTACATTTAGAAATCACTACTTTCTTTTTTCATTTGTGTTTTTCATACTGTCCCAACTTTTTCTGATTTGGGGTTGTACAATGTCAATTATGTCTTTTTTATCACTATACTGCAATGTTCTTTCACCATCTTCCAGATACTTGTTGGAAAGGGAGTATGGGGATAACAGTTTAGGATGCAGGAAAAGTACCTTAACTGCAAATATTGGGCAAAATTGAGATATTTTATTTTACTGACAATACATCAATCAATTCTGATTCTAAGTATAACCTATTATTTACTGTATATGCCTTTAAATGCATTTACTGTATACACAGTACCTGTGTATGTGTGTGTGTGCGTGTGTGTGTGTGTGTGTGTGTGTGTGTGTGTGTGTGTGTGTGTGTGTGTGTGTGTGTGTGTGTGTGTGTGTGTGTGACTGTAACATATTGTTTTTGTGCATGCGGGTCATAGAGTCACATCACTTCCACATCAACACCTGCAGATCCCCGAGGTCAGCGTGCAGCGGTTGGACGCGCCGGGTCACATGACAGCTTTCCTGTCCAACCTCAGCCCACCTTCTCCCTCCCCCCCATGGCCTTTTTGCAAAGCTTCCCTCCCCTCCACCATTATCTGGGTGGAAGTGAGCTGATGGATGGGGGGCGACAGCACGCGACCCACAACTCGGCTCTCTAATGTGGAGCTATTCCACCCATATCACCCCGACCGGCTCACGGGCCGCGGCAACTTCATTCTGCTGTTCCATGAACATTCTCAATCTGAATATGGAAGCCCAGCATGCTTTGGGAGAAGAAGAAAAATGCAAGAGACATCCACTTATACTTCCTTTCTGGGACTTTATTTCACAGCACTCAAATGACATAGGCCATTCGGCTCTCAATGGATTACACATGGAGTCATTATTTATTAAAAAAAGGTCGTCTTTCTTAAAAAAAATACTATTTTATTGATTGTTGGACAAAAAGCAAATAAATACCAAAAATCAGTTTTTGAATATTTTATTGTTCATATTAGATGTTTTGATACATTTACAAGCAATCATTTCAATCTGTGTTACAATAAATGGACAGTTGGGCACACATACAAATATTGACCCTGTACTGAAAGTAGAAAGTCAAAATGCACTTTATAGTACAAGCAAATGCAATGTTAGTACTCAGTAGTAATCATCACGCACACAGAGTTTTAGCCTTCAGCTTTTTGTGTGTATGTTACTGACCTCCGCTGTATGTCCACATTTACTGTACTTGGTCTTTTATAATCAATGTTTTTAGGCCAAGGGCCACGTAACTGAAAGAGAGACTGAGCAGGGACCCCTTCTACAAACTGTTTGGGCCTACAATAATGTGTAGGGTGGCCTAAAGCCTTTTTATATATTATATTTATATATACCTTTTTTTTGCATAGAATACTATGCTATTCAAATAGCCTTATCATTTTTGGCATTATTTTATAAATCATGTTTTAATGTAAAAGATACATGTGGCACAGTGAATCGTTAGCATGAAGTGTATCTGTGGATGGCCTTAGTGACTACCTTACATAGAGGCCAGTAAGCAGGTGTTGGAATTATGTTAAGACTTTTTAATTTTTCAAAACATTTTTAGAAATTAACAATTATTTGGAGGCCCTGCTACAGTGACTCTGAGGACCCCTTGGACATGTTTCACTTTTACAGTCTACACCAGGGGGGTGCAGACTGTAAAAGTGAAACATGCCTTTAATCAGATCGTTAGTAAGTATATCGGTGGAGCTGTGGTTAAAAGAATGATGACTTTACAGTAATGATAAATAACATGATCTGCTCTTTTCACTTTCATTACATATCATTCATATTCATGGTTTGACATTTACTATTTTATTTTATTTTTTATTATTCAACAGTCAGCTTCAAGATACAAAAATCATCTGACTCTTCAGTATATGTAAAGTATTAATTAAACAAAATACAGCCTGATATATTTATAAAAGCAAATTAAACTAAAAAAAGGTTTCATGTGTGGGGCAATTCATACTTTTTACACTTTTTAAATCATTTAAAAAATAATGTGGCTACATTCTTCCCGTTTAATCTGTAAGAGAAACATAAAGTCCGCACAGTTTTCATGTAAAAGGACCGTTGGTATTTATGAGAGATGCTGCAAATAATCACTGTGATTTGGAGATAACGTTTGTTTGGATATTTCGTTGCCTCCCACATTTTTAATAAATAAAGAGCAATGTAATCACTCTACAACCGAGAGTTAGATGGATATAAAAAAAATGTTGACATAATAATAGAAGCCAAAATTCGAGCCCACCATAAAATCCAATATATAAAGTTGTCTCTGTGTTTGTGTCCATTCTCAACTTTGTGATTATTAATGTAACATATGAGCATTTCTACATATTTCACAATTTCAACCTGTTATTCAAAAGTCTTTGAAGTTTGAAGCTACATGTATGAGTTATGTAAACTCGAAAAGTTGACTTTGACTCTGAAAATGGAGTTTACAAATCCATTGCTTCATTTATTGTTAATGCAAAACCTAAAATGTCCTCTTTGCCCATCTTTATACACAAGGTTGGCTTTGGAAAGAGCAAACACACTCTCCTCTGCTGTTATGGAACTATAAATGCACATTTCATTCATTTTAGTCTGAATTTTATTAGAAAATCCATCCCCATCTCTGACATACCCAATTTGATAAATTACTAGCAGACCCTTAGAATAAGTCAAATCAACATGACACACCACCAACGTCAATTACACTGAAAGCAGTACATCTTTCTTTCCTCTGTTTCTCCTGCTCATGAAGGACTCAAATGCATGTTTACTGCGTGCAGTATAAATAAAATTCACCCTACGTGGTTTTGCCCGGTCATGGATGCTGGCGCACTCGTTTGGCTCTGGACGGCCTTAATTCCTTCTGTCAGCCAGTAATCAGGTCTGTTTCACATAACGGGCCATTAGTTTAGAGAGCAAATCTGCTCTCGGCGCTGCTGACAATGGACAGAGTGAGTGAGTGTGTGTGTGTGTGTTTGTGTGTTTGTGTGTCTCTGTATGTCAAACCTGACCTGGCAGGGCTAGCACAGAGGGGAGAAATGCAGGCATGCAAACAGATAAACAGAGAAGTAGTTGGAATGAAAAAGGAGGGATGGGCGTGGTGAGCGCTGGCAAAGCCGCACTCATCGGATCCACTGGAGGAAATGAGGCTGACAGGTCAGAGTGTGCCCCGAAGATGTTCCCATTTTAACTCCATTCAAATCTGTAATCACTGCCCTCTGCATGAACCCGCTCCTCTTCACCGCAAAGAGAAAAAGAACTCAGAAGGAAGTGGCCTGTATGTGCCTCGCCCCTGGTGGCCGCGCGCTTCATACCGCCTCCTGCATGTCGTGCTTTTTCCGTGTTCTGTCCTGTCTGCGCAGACCTGTTCAGCAGAACCCCAGGGTTTGTTACAAAAACAAGAGGATGTGGTTGACAAGTGTCAACAAGAAGACGCCAACTCTGTGCTGTCATCCACCTGCCCCAACGAAGCTGACGGAGATGTCACCTCGTGGTTAGATCAGCCCCGGCGGCCACAGTCCAGCCAGCAGATAATTGGAAACACAGCGGGGGCAAAAGGTCAACAGTCGAACCACGAACGCCCTGCTTGAGCATGTTACTGGTTACTGGTTGCACGACGTTCATGGTTCGACTAGTCACGACTGTCTTCCAAGATGGTGCCTGGCTGTATAGTGAACGGTACAGTCTTTATAATCTATCTTTTTAATAAACTGCCTGTACACTTACAAAGTTGTCAATGCTTCGGTTTACATGTAGGGACCCTCATTATGCTACCGTGGAAGTGTGGTGCTATTTTGAGCCTTGTTAGTGGTGTAGAAATAACGGTTTACCATCTACCCCGAAGGCTAGCGTTAGAAGCTAATCAGCAGTTTGCGCTAGCTTGTTTCAAGCTAGAGACACATTTGATTAGCATGAAGACATATCCCAGAGAACAGTCGACACGGTACACATATGTGATTAACCCCTAGATTCATTTAGCGCTGTTTTTACCATACCTGCTGTCCTAAAGGTCTAGGAGTTAGTGTTAACGGGAGGTCATATAGTTGCCATGAATGTTTTGCTCAGACAGAAAATCATTAATTTACATCAAGAGAATAAGTTACAGATGCATTGTTGCATTTCAAGTGTTGCATACGCTAACTTATCACTGTCACTGTGTCATGAGCCAAAGCATTAAGAGATTGGTGTGGCAACCAACATAATAATAACTTAGATTCATAGTAACTAAAGCTGTAACAGATGAATGTAGTGGAGTAAAAAGTACAATGTTTATTTGAAAAACATAATGGAGTGGAAGTGGCAAATGACATGACAAGAAAAGACTCAGGTAAAGCACAAGTACCTCAACATTTGGATTTCAGTACAGTACTGGAGGAAATGTACTTACATTACACCACTGCAAATACGTAGCATTGCAGTTTCACAGAGCCCCGGTGAAAGTCTCTCAAGTGAGAAAGGGCAGCTTTGAGCGAGGCGGTATTTTCTGTCTGTCCATGTCTGGCAGACAGTGGGGAGGAGGGGGGGGGGGGGGGGGGGGCTCCTTACCCTAATAGCTTAAGACACAGCCAGCATTTGCTTTCATCTCTCAGGGGGAGCGCTGACACAAACCATTTTCGTTCCTCTCTGGCCAACCCATCCATTTGCCGATCCGCACACGTGCGCTTCTCTTGTTGATTTGTTTTTGTTTTCTCTCAGAAAAGCAAGCGAGAAAATAGAGAAGTGCTTTAAAGATAAATAAAAGAGGCAACGCTGTTAAGATGTGGTTTTATATCATATCATATCTTATCCCAAGCTCAATGAAACATGGTGTTTGGGAGGGGCACAGGGCTTCTTAATGAGGCAGCTCATTAATGCAAAACACACATAGTTTGAACGAGTACAACTGGGAAAAATAAATTTGTCAAAATATAGATTTGGAGGAAAGCTGTGTAGCTAAGGATGAACGGCTTTCAAATAGATATTTTTTGCCACATTCTGTGAAAATACTGATTCAATAATATTACATGTTTGGGTTTAGTGTGTGTGTGTGTGTGTGTGTGTGTGTGTGTGTGTGTGTGTGTGTGTGTGTGTGTGTGTGTGTGTGTGTGTGTGTGTGTGTGTCAGATGTTTGGGTGATATTTGTTGTTTGTTTCTTTGTTTTTTAATTTTATCTGTTGATTGTTGGAGCAGACAATACATTTTCCATGTGAACAGACAATACAGTTTTATCTTATCTTCTCTTTATTAAAAAAAAAAAACCTGGGTTTTGTTTCTCTTGCTAAGTTTGGATTTCCTTCTCCAGAGTGGCCGGGATGCGGCCCAAGCCTCCAGGCAAACTGTGCTTTCCGGAAGCTCTTTTTCCTCATCCTGCCCTCCTCCAATCCTCCACCCCATCAGGATCACTCAGTGACCCCCCTGGCCCCCTGCCCCCCCTTCCCTCCCTCCTTCACCAACGACATGGCATTTGCACTGCTGAGGAGAATGTGAGCTAATGAAAGCGTAAAGCCTGTGGTCACTAGAGTATAAAATTCACATTTGGCCAAGGACCGGCTGTGCAATCTGATATTATGAGCCCCGCCGCACACAGAGAGAGAGAGCCGGGGCTTGAAATAGCACTCAAAAAAACACACGGGCAAGGCAAACACAGGAGACGGACGCACAGCCGAAAGTGTGTTTTTGGTGAATTTGATTCCGTGTCATCGACAGCAAGACACAGATTTAGTTTATTTTTAATTCACCTCTGTGGCGGAATAGTTTAAGATTCGCGGAGGCTGTGTGTGTGACATCCTGTAACGGTGCGGAGTAGAAATAACAAAAAACAAACAAAAAAAACCCATGAAGTTGGCTCAGTCTTTGTCTAAAAAGAAAGAAGACATGCAAGAGATGGGCAAAATGCAAGGTACTGTACGCCGCCATCTTGTTTTGTGTACACAGAGAGAGCAGCAGCTTGCCCTTATTAAATGGAGGTCTGCTGTGGACAGCAAACAGAAAACAAGGTCAGAGGAGCAGCGTAAAGACGTGACGCAAACAGCCCCGAGGAAAATCAAACTACAAGCCTCCTTTCTGTTGTGACAAAGCAGGAAGCAGTGTAGTTGGAAATATTTCTGTACAATGAAATAACGGAAAGGAAATCTAATTAGATCTCTGTTCTAATTAGACCTCAAACAGCTCTCGCCGCGAGAGATTCATCTTTTACCGTCTCCTCACGCAAGCGGCCCAACTCGCTTTATTGTATTTTGTAGAAGTCATTCAAAAAAAAGGTATACAAGTGATGTTAAGCAGCATAATGAAATCACGGCGGGGTGAGTTTTGTCAGTCTTTTGTTGAAACAGTGGCTCCACTTCACGCAGGTCAAAAGTTCACACGCATTAAAAACGGTTGACCTATTTTCTCCGCTTAAACTTGGGAATCCATCTTATCGGTTGGTCCTCTAGCCTCTGTCCGCTCGGATTAATCTCAGTAGCGAAATACTACAGAGTTTCATTAATATAAAGAATCATGCTCAACTTAACTACTACTACTACTACTACTACTACTACTTCTACTACTACTACTACTACTACTGAACAAGTACTAACCACTGTTGCATGCCAGTCTGCCCTGATGTTCCTCCATGCACGTCTTGCATTGAGACATTGATTATATAACTTTTTTAACCCTTTTTTATTATTGGTCAGCATGCTTAGAAATTGTTTCCATACTTACATTTTTTTTAAAGATCGTTTTTATTGATGTTGTTTGGCAACATATGAAAAAAAATATAAAAATCAACACCCAAAATACAAACGAAACAAACAAGCATACTGACATACACACACACACACACACACACACACACACACACACACACACACACACACACACACACACACACACACACACACACACACACACACACACACACACACACACACACACAAGGCAAGGGGGGTAGGTACAAGTATGCCCAATTTGTCTTAAATTTGTCAAAAATGTCCAGTAGTATGCATACAAAAACCAAATAAAGACCAGCATAGACAAAATCAGTGCATAAGTACATGCATGAATAAAAGTGGAATCAAATTGAGTCCTGATATTGCAAAAAGGGCCCCCAGGGTTATTCCCATTTATGCTAATGCTTTAAATACTTAATTTGCATCCATTCCATACTTTCATTTTGATCTTATATTCCTTTTTAGAGTGACTATGAAACATATGTCCAGTTACTACAGACTACAGCTGTGATCGGGCCCAAAAACAATCCCACCCGACCCTACATTAACCCGCATAGTTAATTTCTAAGTCCAAGCCGAGCCAAAAACCATGGCAGCAGTTTTGGGCCGAACCCGATTACAAGCCTAAATTTCCACTATTAATAATAACAAATAAATGTATTACAAGCTGAAGTATTTTCAGTGCGTTAACAGACATTTGTGACACAATCTTTCCTGAATGTTAGTCACAGCCCCCAAAAACTTTCATATGCCATATTAAATTACCTTTTCCGTTAAATTTACATTACATACATTTCTGTTAATCCAAAAATGGAAAAATCTGTAGATTACAGTATATCCTTTATACCTTTAAACGGACATTTCTGTTGAACCAAAAAAATCTAAATACGGAAAAACACCTGTGAAAAATTATTACAGAAAATTCCTTCATATTAACACAGAATATTAGCCCGTATTTTTACAGACTTTTCTAACAGTGTATAACATTTGGTCACACACAGTGGTACACAGCCCATGCATTATTCATTACAGTGCACAGACTATACTAAAGTCCGCATTTAAAAAATAAATAAATATATATATATATTGGGAAATTTGGTGCAATCAGGTTTGGCCAGAGAATCAAAGCTCTGTTGCAGACGTTACATGTCACACAGATCTGCATTCATGTAATGTGCACTGTCCCCGTTAAATAACCCAATAATTCAAATAAAAGCTACTGCACCTACTATTACTAATGCACTAACCACTGTTTCTACTGATATTAACATGTACCTTTACGCATATTCATGTTTTGGCAGACGGTTTAAAGGGACACAGTACACGTAAGCTATCCATAGCTGCAGATGACGAACGAGAGGAAGACAAGGCGCAGGTGCATGGAGAAAAATATGATATGCGTTAAATGTGAACAAACGGCAGTTTACAAAATAAAGTAGGAGTATATAACACAGTTTATAAAGTAAAGTGGTTAAAGTTTGCTCCCCTTCATGATCAGCTACAATAATAAAATGCTACTATGAAACCTTAAATCTCCATATTTTATAATTTTTTCCACAAATCAGTGCCGTTGGTCCCTCTTTATGTCTGTCTGTGGGTTTTACAAAACATTTAAACGGCGATGAGATGATTTTGTCTGACTTTGAAATTACTTAATAGCTATTTTAATTTCCTGAGAAACAATGTTTTACCTTTTTCCTGCATGTATTTCGTGTTCTTTTTTTGGTTGATTTTTTTGGGGCATTTTTAGGCCTTTATTTGACAGGAAAGCTGAAGACATGAAAGAGGAGAGAGACTGAGAGAATGACTTGCAGCAAAGGGCTGCAGGTCGCAGTTGTGGTATTGTTAGCATCAGGAAATAACCAAGGCACTCATCTTTAGAAAAAAAAGTTGAAATGCCTTTGTTACAATGTAGCGCTTTCTAACTACAATCAGATTTTCAAAAAGGAAGTGACTTCCTGAAGAAGGCTGGATGCCGAAACGCGTTGAAGTGATGTTTTTAATCTGATTCTATTTAGAATGAGCCAGATGTAATTAAGGAGTTTTACCTTTTGTCTAAAGACGATTGCCTTGGATTTTTTCTTGATGCCCACTGGATTTGTTCATGCTCCCCTACCAAAGACCACCGTCTTATTTTCAGATAGACTATAGTTACAAAAAGCTCTCCCATTCTTCGTTTTTTTCACAGTGGTATTATTACTTTCATTCAAAATACAATATCAAAAAAAGAATCACATTATTCTCTATTCTTTCAGTGCCTGTGGGCCTCTCTGCTAAACCTAACAATACAACTACTAGTACTTCCACTCCCAGCTCACTTTAACCAGACTTTTTTTTACTCTATTTAGTCATGCAATCACATCAGACACTATATATTTATGGTATTATTATTCTTATCATTCACACGGTCCAAACCTCAACTCTCCTAATGTGATGCTGATTGTGGGAGGGGCACACATACTTTGTAGTTTGAATTCCATCATTGTCTCAGACTATGATGATGATGATTCATCATCAGTGTGTGTTTCAGCCGTCGCTCAGACGATGAGAGGCTGATAACAGATAGGGGCAGAAGTCGCCGAGGCACGGTGCTTGTTTTTACCCCAGCAGATGCGCATCTTTGTGCGGGGTTAGCATCGTGAAGGGCCAAGCTGCCAATTATAATCAGGCAGGAGCAGAAATTATAGCCATACCTATGTGATTGCACACTATCGCATTTCAGCAGGGCCCTGATGGCCTCAGTCTGGAGCCTTTCTTAAACACAAAGTACAAAGTGTATTATATATTACATAGTAAACTGACACACACTCAGCTGTACTGGAGGATGGAAAGGAAAGTTCACTCAGGGTGTATGTAGGACACCGTGTGTCACAGAGAGCACCGGCCCGCCAGCTATAGGCCTCTCTCTCTCTCTCTCTCTCTCTCTCTCTCTCTCTCTCTCTCTCTCTCTCTCTCTCTCTCTCTCTCTGTGTGTTTCTCTCTCTCTCTTCCTCTCTCTCTCTCTCTCTATCTGTGTGTTTCTCTCTCTCTCTCTGTGTTTCTCTCTCTCTCTCTCTCTCTCTCTCTCTCTCTTTCTCTCTTTCAATTCAATTCAGGTAGCTTTATTGCCATGAATGTATCAAACACAATATTGCCAAATCATCGCGTAAATTTAATACAAGTAGCCTCCAAATTCAAAAACAATATAAATAGTCATATGACAGCCAATGTAACAATAATGACATAGACAAAGCTATTCAAGTAATAATAATAAAAAGTGTCAATGTGTTCGAGGCCTAATGTGTGTGTGTGTGTGTGTGTGTGTGTGTGTGTGTGTGTGTGTGTGTGTGTGTGTGTGTATGTGTATGTCTGTGTCTGTGTGAGTGTGTGTGTGTGTGTGTTTTTGTCTGTGTCTGTCTGAGTGTGTATGTGTTTGTGTGTGTGTGTTTATATAAAACTATTTTTAACTACAGCAACATGTCTGATGAAGTAGAACAATTACATAGACAAACCAACACTTCATACAATCAACTTTTAATATAAACTCATAGAATCATATCTTGGAATTGTTTTAACATGTCAGTAATTATTTAATTTGCATATGTAATCAGGAAGATATTAACATATGTATTGTCTGTGCATCTTAAATGCTGCACCATGTGTACAGACATTAGGTTCCATTCAGTAATACATTTTACCCCCAGGAAAACATTAGGAGTAAGTATATGAATATAAGAGAATAGAAAGTAGGCTACAGAAAAAGTCTTATTTCCCAGAAAATAAACCATTTAACCTTTTAAACTATTTTTTGTGAAATAAGCTCAAATAAGTAAAAAGTAAATTAATACACAAAGAATGTACATCTTGTGATGAAAAAAATAAAAATGCTGGTCACCGTTGCAATCTGATGTGTCACAATTAAATTAAGCAGCATATCATAATAAACCTTTCGTGGGAATTTTTTTTAATTTTTACTGAGGTAATTACTATTTTAATTACCTCAGTATCAACATTTACCAAAATACATCCATTGTCATTCTACTTCTCTTGTTTTAGTGTTCATTTCCAAATTATTTTCCACATTTAAATTTTTTTGAGGAATACTATATAATTTAATTAGCAGTTAGTAACCATTAAGCAGCTAAACCTTATAAACATAAGACATGTCTGGGATTCTCAAATGCATTTAAACACTTAATGCAATATAACAGCATTGCTTTTATAGTGTTATTACTAATTATTTTCTTGTTTTACGGTTGGGTTTGCGTCGTCTTGTACACTAGGCATCATGGGATTGGAATGTAATTTGTAGGCTTTCTGTCAACTTAAGCCTCATAAATAATTGCGAGAAGCTTAGATATAAATACATGTATTGACGATTTACCGAGCTCTTGTTGCTTTGACCTGAAACAGAGGAATATAGCATGGAATTGACACTGGAGTTTCTTTTGTGCATTGTACATGCTTTGCACTTGAATGTCGTCTTGCATAAAACATATATCTTCAAGGCAAAGTAAAAACATTTTAGATTTAGAAGGAGATATCTGTGCTTTTCCCCCTGTGAGTGGGGATGGTGTGTGTGTGTGTGTGTGTGTGTGTGTGTGTGTGTGTGTGTGTGTGTGTGTGTGTGTGTGTGTGTGTGTGTGTGTGTGTGTGGAGTGGTCACCGGCAGGTCATTCAGAGAGAGAGAGAGAGAGAGAGACACACAGCGTCTGAGAAATGGACGGGACACTGGAAATCACACTCACATGCACAGAAATGCAGCGGTGGATGAAGTACTCAGATCCTTTACTTAAGTTAAAGTACTAATACCACACTGTAAAAATACTCTGTTACAAGTAAAAGTCCTTGATTGAAAATGTTACTTAAAAAAAGTATATAAGCCTCATCAGAGAAATGTACAGATACAGCGACAGATAGCTGTATTTATCCCCGAAGGTCAATTCAGTTTGTACAGTCTACTGAAACATATATACACATTCATACTGCCTGTCGTCTATGACAGAGGGAGAAAGTATAGAACAAGAAAATGATATGAAATAAGAACTGAATAAAGATGATAAAGTAGGATAAAGAGAGACAAAGTAAAATAATAAAAATCCATGAAGTGCTGAGTGTATTGCACATACATAACAAATTACAATCCACCAATTTTAAACCCTTAACCAATACGAGGTTAGCCACTTAATTGCAGAGGGAATGAAACATTTGGAGTAATACTTGAGTAATACATAATATTTAAAGCATTCAAACTAAAAATCATTTTAGAAAGTGTAGAGAATCCAAACAGTGGTGTGTTTAATGGACTTGTAGGACATCATATTATTGGCTAGTTTAATTTATAATGAAACATCAGATTTTATAAACCATCTGTGTTTTTGTGTGCAAAAATCTTAATGTGTAAAGTTATTTTGTAACTAAAGCTGTCAAATGAATGTAGTGGAGTAAAAAGTACAATATTTCTCTCTGAAATGTAGTGGAGTAGAAGTAGAAAGTGACATGAAAATAAAAGACTCAAGTAAAGTACAAGTACCTCAACATTTGGACTTAAGTACAGTAATTGAGTAAAAGTACTTAGTTACATTCCACTACTATCTCACCGCTTGATGTGTTTGGGTAACTTTGCAGCAGCGGGGCTTTGAAATGAGTTTGAAAGGACTGTGTAGAGAAAGGAAATGCACTTTCACTGTGGAATGCGTATATAGCATTTGAGCGAGAGAACAGCTCTGCCCTTTACCATCACCGCTTTTAAGCCCACACTTGAATTGCAGGGCTGGAGAAGTATTTTTTTCAACACGGTCTCCATGTCTTTCCATATCCAGGCTTCATACGGAGGAAAGTTCACACTTTGTACCAAAGACAACCTCAGGCTCCTAACCGTGTTCAGGGGAGAAGAAGGATTCAACAGGTGAACACCTTGGACCCCCCCCCAGTGAATCAGGGCTACAGTCTGAGTAAAGTGTTATTGGAGTTGTGATTGTGTGGAATGTGGTGTGGAAGCAAAGCCAACAGCTTTCCATCCTCACATAGAAATCCTTAGAAACACAGTCAACTTTCACAGTGGTCAGCAGGCAGTAATCTGAATCCAATGCACAGAATGGTATTATTCCACATGAGGGATATTTTAAGTCATAAAAAAATGAAGAAAAATAAAGTGATGAATGACATTTGTCTATTTTCACTAAACTGTATAAAATTCACATGTTGATATATAATTGATCTTCGATGGTTAAGAAAATTATTTTTGATTGTAAATAAAACTGTAAATTTAAATATAAAAATTCAATGTCTCCATGAAAAAAGTTAAACCGTTTGAATGTGAATGTTTAAATATTTTCAAAATTAGCTTTGTTGTGAAAATCAACTTAACTAAATTAAAATCTGTGTTGAGTGTATTCAACCGTAATCATATTTTAATATTAATATACATTTCTCCAGGTAAAGATAATTGTATTCATTTCATATGCTTTCAAAATTATGAAAATCTAAATGATTTATTTCTTTCATTCATAAACTGTATAATTGTGCATTTTAATTCAAATTTAAAATACTAAATTCAATTTCTCCATGGGAGTTGAACTGCATACAATTTAAAGTTTAAACTTAAATAAAAAATGTAATTAATTGAATAAAAACCTTTACCAAACTTATATTCAAAATGAATAAGGCCTATTTAATGAATGTATCCATATGTAGCGTCGATCTGCATACAACTGAATGTTTAATTACTTTTTTAAAGTTAAATTATATTCTTTTATTCAAAATCTTTATCCAATGTCAAAGCAACCAACATTGTATTTTTGTTTAAATTTAAAATATGAAGTGCTTGCATTATGAACTTAAGTCAGCTGCTCTGACACAAAATACGTGATAAATTGCTGTACATGAACACAAGGCCTAGATTCAAACCTGTGCATTTTTACCCTAAAATGTAAATTTCTTTTTTTAAGCAAATGTGTCAAAACTTCCGGCATTTCCTGTGCGCCGTGCAGTGCAGACGCGCCTCGGATTAATAACGACGGGAACAATTAGTAGGACCGATAGTGTGGTTGGATGTGTGGACCGTGCCGAAGCGTCGGGGGTCAGGGTTTCTGCTCTAGCGCTTTTTCCCAGCACCCGGTTTGTACGGTAGACGGCACACTCGCTCCACATTAGATCAGCAGAAGCCTAATGGCTGCTCCTGGATGTGACACAACTGTGGCAGTGTGTGGGCCGAGCTGACCGAACATTCACCTCTCTGCAAAAAAGCTCTTTATTTATTTATCTCCAGTCGGATTAAAGCTTTTTTTTGTGGAGCTAACCTACATAACAGCTTGGTGCAGCGGGCAAGCTCGGCGACCACGATACAGATATGATGATGGCGGACGGGGGCTCCCAAAACCGAAGACAATGGCTGCCCCAATCAGTCCCATTGGCCCATATCATTACCCAAATATCACACAAGACCCTTGATTGAGCTGTATTGAGTTTAGCCACTGAAGCAAATCATGCTATATTAAATAACTTGGGTGCCCCAATCCAAACTAAATGATTTCCCTATCATAAGCCCGGACTGCTACAAACAATGGAAGTCATCTTTTTTTTCCTGCTTTGTTGATTTTAAGCGCTTGGTCAGGTTGTCTTTGGTTTTGATCGGGATTTCACTTTAAGCCTTTAACAGCTGTGCAGCTGTGAACACCAGTGTCATTCATACAGGCAGAATGCAAAAGACTGCTACAAGTACAAGTGCTACTTGTACCATCATTTATTCTGCTCTGAAAGGGTTTCATGTTGAAATGTTAACCTTATGTTACACTCTAAGAAACATCTGTGTATTAACAGTTGTATGACTGTATATTTTAACAGACGTCCATAGAACATGATTCACAGTCGTGTTTTCTTTTTTTTTTTACATTTTGAATTGCATAATTTGTGCTCCGACAACTTTTAGTGGCCACAGAGGGTTTTGGGAGATGAAAGAAGTCCACATTGTCAGACATTTTACGCTTTATTTGCAACATTTTCGGCATTTATTTTTTCCTGACGTATTTGTAGCTTTTTACGACCCCTGTGACACTTTTTACGACATTTTTGACATTCTTTACTAACCGAGCAGCTTTGTATGACAGAATTTAATACAGGCCTAACAGAAAATGTTCTGTATTTTAACTGTAGCTATACACATAATGTCCAATTATTAATCACGGGGAGAAAAAAAACAGCGTAATGAGCTCCCAGAACTTTTTCTGTTTCTTTTTAGTACCCTACTTGTATTAACCCTGTATTTATCTGCTTTTGTGTTGAATTGTAAATGGTATACTGGCTCTATGTCCTAAGAGATATATGTATTTGCAAACAGTATTTGTAATCTTTAAACTATGCAAATACACAAATAGTTTCCTACAAAAATACTTATACCCTAACCCACATTTAGCACCAGTTGCTACAGACTTTCCTACTATCCTATTTTAAATGTTTATACTGTGTGTGTGTGTGTGTGTGTGTGTGTGTGTATGTGTATATGTATGTGTGTGTGAGCGTGTGTGTGAGCGTGCAAACATCCTTCTTTTTTCTTTTAATATATACTGTATATATACATGTTTAGCTGCTGTTACCTGCTGTTAATTTAATGACATATTCACAGAAATATGATCATTATATATCCATATAATATGTACATGTAATGATTACACAATATAGCCTATATTACTCCTGCTAAAGCAGGATGACATTATTTTTTAAATCGCTGGTTCTAAGCTCGTTTTACAGACCAACCTTCTATTTTTATTTCGAGACTTCCATTAATCACTGTTGTGTGCTTTCATTTCTTATCTGGTTTTATATAACGCCTATAGTTCTTCTGTCAGACTCCATCGCTGGTCTAGCACTTGTATTAATCTGACAGCTATATAATGACAGGTGACTTTGCCGATTAAGATTTTCATGTTCATGTTCAATTTGTTTCACAAAAGTTAAAAAGGTAATGCACTTTGCAGATTAAGATTTTCATGTTCATGTTCAATTATATTCACAAAGACAAGAACAACCATAAAACATAATGCAGATATGTTAAAACGGGACCCCTGGCAAGCTATTTGAAGCTTGTGTATCAGGGCCCAGACACTAGAAAAATAATACAAATTATGAATACTATCATAGTGTTTGGATAAAAAATAATAAACCTCCGCTGATAAAATCTGTTGCATCCTTATATTAAACCAACCAACTGGTTTCAAAGTAGTTCAAATTAACTTCAGCTATCCAAACGTCACAAAGTTGCTTATACATTCACTCATTAGTCATATTAATTGTATATAACTATATATATTGTAATATATATATATGCTGACTATAAGGTGTCATTATTTTTCATACTCTGGGTTAGCTGATTATACTTCTGTACTTCTATCGATTTTTAATGCAAGACATTTTTTCTTAACAATGTTGTTGTGGATTTTTTTATTGCAAGTACAACTTTTACCACCTACTGCCATTCCTTTTTGGGGGCAAAAATAGGCCTACATGATATTATACCCAAAGTAATAAATACAAAGTACTTTATGGCCGTTTGTGTTGCGATGCGCTGCTCTGCTCACATTAAGAACATTATTGTCAAGCCTGTCGTCATAGGAGAAATCTACGAAAGAGGATTAGGGCCACTTGTGAAAAAATATTTGAGTTCTGAGTTGAATTCTGACTTTTTTCTCAGAATTCTGACTTTATTCTTAGAATTCTGACTTTAAACTCAGAACTCAAATACATGTTTTCACATGTGGCCCTAATCCTCTTCCATAGGAAAACTAACTGAACTCCCACTGAAAATATTTCTTAATCATGCTCTTTATAAAACAGCTTCATGAGCTCTGTGGAAATTCCACCCACTATCAATCTTTCTCTGAATGTTCTCTCAATCATTCAAATATTTTTCAATCGCTACTTCTCCTTCAACGCAATGCATGAGGGTACATGGTGCTCGGTAAGTGACCATGGGTTGTACACTACTTTTCACGATGCATTGTGGGATATTTTGGTTCCGCTGGGTATAATAATTCTCACTATTCAATCAGCTCTACAAAATGGGAAACTCATTATAAAGTGGCCTATAGTGAGTGATTTTGGAAACAGCCCTGAGTATTTTTTTATAGTGTATTGTTGCTACTTTTGAACACACATATACACTCCAAATTATTGTTTTGAAAGATTTTTTCAAAAACAAAAATGTCTTAACATGAATCCCACATATTATTAGCAAATATAAATCAGCCTCTTTGTGAAAAAAAACAAACATTGATGATAGGCTAACTGGCCTATAGGTAAGATAGCCATTTTTGTGGAAAAATATTCAGGGTGCAGCAGGTGTAGATTAGTTAAGAATTAAAATAATAGAGAATGAAACGAATACAAAGAAATAGTCGTAGACTGAAACCAATGTAGGTTTTTGTAATTTATTAAAGTAAATATTCTGCAGAATAGGAGGACTGGTTCACAGACCGCACGCAGCAATTTGTGGAAGAGTCTTCAACGTAAACATAAAAATCACAAGCTTATATACACAGACAAGGCATAGAGTAGTGACATCAACACATGCATAATGACATCTGTTTCTTCACAAAGTCTCCAGCCTATCTTGGCCTTTGACGTACAATGCAAATCATAAAGACAAGCTGAGGTGCCTAAAAGTCTGTCAGATAGTTTGCCAGTTTGATCTGACCTCTATCAGTTCACCCAGGCCGTGTCTTTTAGCTGTAGACTTTGTGACTCCTGTTGTATTTTAGTAGAACAATATAAGCTTTCTCCCAGACAAATGTAGATAACTCTCCTTGTGGAATAAATAAGAAGAGTACATACAGAAAGTCATAGTTAATTAGGTCAAATATAATTTTGCCATTACACCATCCACAGATACAGTTCATCCTAAGGATTTCCTATCGTTAAAATGGCATTATCATGGCAACAATTTTTTACAAAGTCTGGGTAATAAGCTGCCGGTACGTTTTCTGTTAATTTACTGATTTATTATTTAGAGTGTAGCGTCTTATGTAGGACTGTGTGTTCTAATTGATTGGCACACTCAGTGCCCCAGTCAAACGCCACATGCAAACCACATGCAAATCCAGATTACTCTATTAAGGACTTCAATAACTGGGTTTGTGTCCACGGTAGCTCATGGCATGGAAAACATTTGTAGGAGATTAGGATTGGTAGAACGTACAGCACATGTTTTTCTGAATGTGTTTGAAGAGGCATAGGCATCACAGAATGGAATAAACTGCTTATACAGGTTTTTTTCTCAATCTAGCCTACGTCTATTCATCTGACAACTTTTAAAACAATACCATATAACTATTATGTATCTCATATATGTGTGTGACAGGTTATTGTGATTGTTGGTTGCTCTATTTTGCATGTAGGGGTTTACACAATGAATATGTGGATAGTTGCATTTGAGAGTAATATGATTCAATAGCAAATGAATGCAAACTATTTTGATCTGCAATGCATTTATTGCCAAAGCACTGACAAATTACTGTAGTCATGTGAACAACTGACCTAATATTTTTGTTTGATTAAGTTCATTTTGAACATGTTAACAATAAAATTTTTAAAGATAAATGAGAACATGTACATTTCAGTACAAGCAAGAAAAGCAACAAAACAAAACAAAGCACTCAGCGAGCACATCTGTCACAGTTATGGTAAATGATTCAAATAAGGACTTTTTTCTGGTCCTTCTACTTTTCTACTTTAGTTATATGCAAACAATGTAATTCGTCACTTATTTATACATGTACACTTACACATACATGCATATACAGACACATATGCACATGCATACCCATATACACATTCATACACACATAAATATACACATTGTTATTTTCTTTTTATCACCTACTGGTGTCCATGTTATATCAAACCCAATAATAACCCATCCAAACTAGACATAGTATACAAGCCCAAGAAAAATGCAGTAATGTTCATATAAATTAGTCATGTAGTTTGACGAAATTCAATAGTCATTCAACGATTGTGCCAAAGCGATTGAGAAACACTGAAATAAAAGAGATGAAAGCTTCCTGGCATCCTTCATCCCAACAGCTTCTCCAAAGCTGCAGGAAGAGTTCAAACAAAACTATGCCTAAAACTAAACTTCAGCGTGGCCGACATTTTGCCGTCTCATCATCCAGTAGACTGCCAGCCATGATGAACTCTGGATGAACCCGCTTGTATCTGTGGGAGCTGAGCAGATCGGCCGTGTGATTGGACGAGGCAACGCTCCAGATTACTGGAGCTGCCATCGCTGCCCCCGACGTGTCTGAATAACGTAATCGCTCCGCAGGCTTTTTAATTATCCTAAAATATCTGATGTGTCCCGCTGCCTGCCAGGGTCTGAGAGATAAAAGGCCCCAAAAACAGGGGGCTTGTGTCGGGTTTTTCGTTCTTACTTTACAGTAAATTGTGTATAATCATATATATATATATATATATATATATATATATATATATATATATATATATATTAATAAGCTTAAGCTATGTAGGGATCTTGGTTATAAGAGCATGTGCCTGTCCTATTTTAGATTAAGGTGCGGGGGGGGTCAAACTAAATGTGACAGAGCTTTTCTGCCTATTTTCTGGAATAGATTAATCAACATGCCTGATTACAGACTTCCCAAACACACTTACCGAACAAATTTTCTATTTGGATTTTTAAATAATTACATTTGGGCAAGTCGGCTTGCAGAATTATTTGGTAAGGCAAGTATTTAATATATATATATATATATATATATATATATATATATATATATATATATATATATATATATATATATATATATATATATAACCTATAGAAATGAATAATTTTGTATAGTCAAATTAAAACAATACTATTCAGAGCACCTGGGTTAGTTTGTGTTGGATGCGTCACAGCGACAGTGTGGGACAGCACTTTATGTTTGATGTGTTCTTGCCACTGTTCATAACACCCCCGACCGGCTCCGTCAGACACCACCTACCAAGAGCCTGGGTCTGTCGAGGTTTCTTCCTAAAAGGGAGTTTTTCCTTGCCACTGTTGCACTGAATGCTTGATCTTGGAGGAATTACTAGAATTGTTGGGTCTTTGTAAATTATAGAGTGTGGTCTAGACCTACTATATCTGTAAAGTGTCTTGAGAGAACTCCTGTTATGATTTGATACTATAAATACAATTTAATTGAAATTGAATGTGTTCAAAGGCATAGTCCGAGCCTTTACATGTGCCCGAGTTATGTGTTATATCTGTAATGTCTAAGGACTTGGATTGTGTCTGTATTTGCTTTCACATTGTTTGGCATGCATGGACGTGTGTTATATCTTTTCTCCCGCGCTCCTTAAGTTTATGTTTATAGAGTCACGTAAGCTCATGCAGGCACTTTTTTTTTTATTGCATGATAAAAAAATAAGATTCAAGATTTGAAATCCTTTATTAATCCCACAATTGGGGAATTCACACTGTTGCAGCAGCGAGGGATAGAGGGCAAAGTACAAGACACATAAAAAACAAACAACATAACAAATAAATATAAGTATAGAGAATAAATAGTAAAATGTAACAGTATTGCACATAATGTCACATTTTTATTGCACGGTTTATCAGTCCTGGTGTGTGTGGGTATGTGTGTGTGTGTGTGTGTGTGTGTGTGTGTGTGTGTGTGTGTGTGTGTGTGTGTGTGTGTGTGTGTGTGTGTGTGTGTGTGTGTGTGTGTGTGTGTGTGGAGTGGTCACCGGCAGGTCATTCAGAGAGAGAGAGAGAGAGAGAGAGAGAGAGACAAAGAGACACACAGCAGAGACACACAGTGTCTGAGAAAGGTGGTCTACTGGGAGCAGTGAATATGTAATGACAATGACAATTGTCAAAAGAAAGTATTGTATGTTGTGTATATTTAATTCAAACTTTGTATTATTCACAATTAAGGTGACCAGATTTATATATATATATATATATATATATATATATATATGTGTGTGTGTGTGTGTGTGTGTGCGTGTGTGTGCGTTTGTGTGTGTGTGTCATGAATTTTCACGCAGTGCAATTGAGACATCAACCGTAGGCTCTGTCTATTTCGCTTTGCAGTGTGTTTTGAACGCAAAGTTATTATAAATTATAAATTATAAATTGGGATATTTCTACCGAAACCAGGGACTGACCCGGAAAACAAGAATGTCAATAAAATAAAAATAAAACAAATAAAACAATGTTGTTGTCTTGTTATGGCAGAGAATTGTGACCTAACCTCTGTCAGAAGTATAAATATATAAATAATAATTAAAGAATAAATATATCCCCTCTGCTTTTACATATTAACACTATGTGCCCCTCTCTAAATAATGAATTGTATTTGACAGAGATAATATTGGGACCATTTTAATGCTTTCTTATTACATTTTTAATTACATACTTTTTTGTCAAATGTTACTCTCATTTTGAAAATGTTTGATTCAATTGTGTTGTTGTTGATTGAATATGTTTGATTTTTCACATGACATGTTGCATTCATTTTGAAAAGAAAATTGAATTGAAAATGGTTATTATAATTTCTTCAAATACATAAAAATAAAAAATTAACCAATGACTTATTTAGTATTTAAAACAATTTCACTCTGTTAAATCATTTAATTTAATTATGAGACATGATTATTGAGACACACAGACACACACTGTTTGTTTTACTGTATATATACTATGTGAAGGAATTGTGTATAATATATATATATATATATATATATATGTTTTAATTTAAATTTTAATAATTTGTTTTAATAATTTGTTATATATATATACGTATAGTTATATATATATATATATATATATATATATATATATATATATATATATATATATATATATATATATATATATATATATGGGTTAATATTTATGTAAAATACAACAAAAAATTGTACTTTCTTATAATATGATATGAAGTTATAGATTATACATAGATTTAGTTTAACGTAACACATTATCATTTTTATATATATAAAAGCTCATATACATTTTGTATTAGAAAATGATCCGTGTTGAGCAGGGTCAACTGATACAGCGTGTACCTCTGGAGTTATCCCGGGTCAGCCTGACCTCTGATTCACCCCGTTTTAAAAAAATCTTTTTCATGGAAATGACTTATCCCAAACCCAACCTGACCCCGCGGCCAAACCAACAGACTCGTCAGGGTTCACGCAGAGTTGAGCGATGGTGATACAGATTTCTGTGAAAGGGGCTGGCGATGGTGATGAAGATGATGGTGGTGGTAATGGTGGTGATGATGATGATGATGATGCAGAGGAGGCGGGACAGTTGGGTGGAGGTATAGCAGCTCCCTCCTTCCCGCCACACTAACCCCTGTCTGAACCCGGGACATGTTTGTCCCACGGGCCTTTGGGGCCTCACCCCCAAACTGTCACATGTTTTCCGATCGTTGGTGCCACCCCCCGCAGCCGCCCAGTCTCCCAAACAACGTTTTCCATTTCCAAATGGATGCAGCGTTTCCCTTTTTTTTTTTTTTAAAGATTACTTTTTGGGCTTTTTCCGCGAGGACAGCTAGGTGAGTAAGGGGAGAGGGAGGGGGAAGACATGCAGGAAATCTTCACAGGTCAGATTCGAACCCTGGACCTCTGCGTCGAGGCATAAACTTCTCAGTTTATGTGCGCCTGTTCTACCCACTGATCCAACCTGGCCACTTTCCCTTTACTTTTTGTCCTTCCGTCGTCCCTTTTCTCTCCATTTCCCTCCAAGCCAATAGTTGAGTCTAAAGGGAAAAAAAGGGAGGATTTAGACACATATGACATATATTTGGAATACAGAGTGGTGCTGCTACCAGTGAAAATAAAATACTTTATTTTAAATGTCTGTGTAGTTGAATCTTTCAAAATTCCATTTTCTGGATTACATAAATGTTGTCCATTTCATATTCATTCTTTTCTACATGTTTGTGTGCTGCCAAATGTTTTATGCCATTATATTGTGTGTTTGTTTGTTTTTTACTGCCAACTGCAGATAAAATTTTCCCCTTGAGGGACAATAAAGACCTCTGACCTCTGAACTAAAATATGTTTCAATGTTGTCAATGAAGTCAGAGATAACTATTTTGGGTTGTGTAGGCTGCCTGCTCTATGTCAGTGAGATTTGAGTTCCAGAGTTTGATCAACAGTCTACTTAAGATAAGATAAGATTCCTTTATTGTCATTACATTTACAAACAATGAGATTCAAGTGCACTGCAGGTTCCAACTAAGCTTTTGGGGCAATGGAAGAATTCGGCAAAGGAAAATAAGAACAGCCAGGTTTAGTAAGTCTTTTCGAAGTTCCTTCACCAGTTAGACTGAGTGAATAGGATCTGAAGGTATTTAGTTCTGGGCTATGAGAATGACAATCGTGTATGTGTGTGTGGGTGTGTGTGTTTATGTTTATTTATTTAATAGTGGATTATAATTCTGTTCACTTTCTCAGGCTTTAAGTAGCCCACTGAACATCGTAGTATGTGTGTCTGTGTGTGTATGCTGAGGGTACTGGAAGTGATCTGTGTGTGTGCACACATATGTGGCTATGTGTCTGTGGGAGTGTATGTCAAAGTGAGGGTGTTTAAAAATGCTCTCCCTGTGGAAGTGTTTATGTGTGTGTGTGTGTGTGTGTGTGTGTGTGTGTGTGTGTTAGTTGGAGAAAAGGGGGGGAATGGCATATGGGATAGTTATTTATTTATTTATATCAACATTTATATTTGTATGGGTTTTTATGACTGTTTTTGTGTATCTGCACATCGACTACCAGAATTGACCTATTTTGGGAAAATAAATTTACCTTGACTTACTGAGACGGTGCTGAAAAATATCCATTAAACATCCATTACATTTGTTAAATATACCTATTCATAGCATCTCACATTCACACACATGCAACTCATATATGCATGTGAAAAAGTGAAAAAGGGATTTTCAGAAGGTTACTTCAGACTTATACACTCCTGTGTAAAGTTCAGTCAGAGTGTGTGACTGACTCGGTGTGTTGCAGCGCTGCACTGACAGCGGCGGCCAGAGTCGGTGGTGGCGCACTAACCCCACAGTGGAGCGGCGCTCCTGATTGGGCCGTTTAGCTCAGTTTCTCTTAAGCAGGGTTTAGCACGAGGCAACAGCTGGCACAGGTTTATAGATGGGAGGCCGTTGGTGAGAAGGCAGAGGGAGGGTTACAGGCAGTTTTTTCCCCCTCCCTTTTATCCCCCCCCCCCCCCCCCCCCCCCCAGTAATCCCGACACCCTGACCCTGGAACCAAGCCTCCTGGCACAGTCGTGGCCCACAGCGGGGATTGAGAACAATAAATTACAGTAGTGGAGAGGGATAAAGCTTCCCTAAATCTTGCACAACTTTTCACTCCGCAACACCAATCCTGCTTTTTGATCAGTGGTGTCCTAAAAAAAACCTCAGCCATCTCTTTCTAATCATATGAGTGGATTTTCAGATATTTCAGATAATAAACTTTTTGAATCACTGAATCCTTGAGTGTTAATTATTAAAATAATTACATGATCAACTGCATCCTGAAGTCTGGAACACCATGAGCGGGTTTATGTGTTATAATTACACCCCCTAACACCAAATACATACATATAAAAATATTTTTTTTAGAGTTGTTTAGATCAGTGATTCTCCTCTGGTGGGTTGCAGACAGCTGGTCAATAAATAAATAAATAATATTTAATACACATCTGATTTCTTATAATATTTTGACAGAAATGCGTCAGAGCCGTGCAGCAATCTAGCGCCGTAGCCATGGCAACCACCATTTGATCAACGTTCACTTTAAGTTTGTGTTGATGTCCGGAGACAAGGGGGCAAAGCGCAAACATGACCCGGAGTATTTCAAATGTGGATTTTCGTACATTGAGGATAACATTAATATCTAATTTTGTGGCCTTATTTATTTTGTGCAGTTTTGATATTTCATTCATTTTAGTCACTTTTGTCCATGCAGTTGTCACCTTCCTCTTCAGTTTCTTATTAATGTGCTCTGAAATGCACTTTGCCCATGTAAATGTGTGTCTATGTTTTAAAAAAAAAGATGTGTGTTTTCGAAGGATATTCTTGAAAATATAAAAGTGGTTGCAAATTACTGACCTGGGGAAAATGTGGGTCACAGGGTGAGATCAGTTCAGAACCCCTGGTTTAGAGTGTCTTTTAGATTCAAAATTGGACCCAGTGAGGTTTATTATAGCAGCGACATAATACTGGGTTGTTAAACCCAGTACCCGTGGGTAGAAAACACCAGTAACACTGCATGGCTCAAAACAAGCTATTGGTACTGGGTAACGTCAATGCAGTGTGTTATAATAGCAAATAACATTTTGAGTGCGTACAATAATGACAAATTACCTTTGTACGTATACAAAAATGTATTTATAATGTGTAAATTAAAATGAATGCACATCAAAAGTACCTATGTAAAATGATTGACTTCTTTAATTGTCATAATGTAAGGTATTTCATGCATTCATTAAATTGTGAAAGTGTTGTCACATACATCTCAGCAGAAAGTTGAAAAGTGTTGCGTTTACTTCACACAAGAGCAGCCATTTTCCCCTGTTGCCATGGGAATGTTATGAAGTGACATCATTACGCCTAGTGAGAACACGGTGTTGGGGGAATCACATTTTTTTTTTCACATTTTTCTTTTTCATCAAACTGCAGTTTTTGCAAGTTCCCGCAATTTTTGCAAGTTGCCGCAATTTCATTGCATCAAATTGTCTATATATATATATATATATATATATATATATATATTCCATCGCATGTTTTAAGAAAATGTGCCGCATAATCAAGGATTTTTGCCCGCAACAATCACAACAAAAATCTGCTTTTTTCTGGAAAGACTGTCTGAGGACAAACAACGCACTGGTGCGTCCAAACAACAATTGACAAAACTCCTACTCAAAAAGCGATATTACATAATTTCATTTCAGACATTACTATTTTAATCATATATAATATTTTGGTAAACTAATTTCAAGCACCAAAACAATTTCTACAACACATAAGTTAAGGTTTGTTTTTATAAAGACATTTGAGGAAAACGTTTCAGCTTATCACTTTACACATTACTCTAGAAGAAAATGTGGGTGTCACTATACGGAAAGCTGAGTTTGTTCTGAACATTTTGATATGAAACTCACCGGGATCAGTTATATGCAAATTCCCTTAAAATTTAAGATGTGTGAAAATACCCTTAGACCTCAGAGGGTTAATTACTAAGTGTCATTTCATAATTGATATTTGCACAGCATTGGCTTGCAGTGACAACTTAGTGCACATAACCAGCACAACAGGAGCTCCTGTGTATTATGTAATGTTTTTTCTCCTCTTCTTTTTTATGTAATGCACTTTGTGCTTCCGTTTTGTGTATGAAAAATAAATGAAAATCTGTAAAGTGTCCCGAGATAACTCCTGTTGGGATTTGACACTATAACTAAAATGTAATTGAATTATATAAATAAAGTTTGATTTGATGATGATGATGAAGTTTGCCTGTGACTTACACAGGAATATTTAACGCTATGTGCTTCACAGAAACAGTCCACTGTACCGGATCTTATTGCTCTGGCATGTACAGAATGCAGCACTTTGATAACTTGTATTTTGATAACATGGATGGAGTTCATAATTCATCAGCAATTCACATTCTAGTATAATGTTCCTGTGTCAGTTTGAGAGATGAGTCTGCCAGAGACAAACTTCCCTGGTATTTAGCTCTTTCGGTCGGTGGGAACCGCGGACTCTGGGCACGGCATGGGAAACCTGATCGACAGCAGACTGCATGTGTGTGTAAACCTACAGAAACACTCGCTGCTGCAGGCTTTATGGCTTACAGGCTTTATGGCTTACAGGCTGAGGCGTCATTAGGAGATGAAGACACCTTCAGGGCAAAAAATAACATTTTTCAATTTGGAGTTTTTTGGGCTATTCTACTTCCATAGCAGTCTTCCTTCAGACAAGTAATCAACTGGGAGAGTGTCACAGTGATATCTGTTAGTTCAAATGTTTTGCCCTATTCACCTGTAGTGTCTTCAAAATGTATGATATTTTATTATACATATCTTTAAAGGCTGTTTTCTCAAAATGTTTTTTTTTCTCAGACTCTGAGCCAGATATTTCCTCTTCAGTAGAACTTACATACTCCAAACGTTTCACTTTCATTCCTGGCAATATGCTGAAAGTTTTTACACACGGCTTTGTTCAGATATCATTCATAGATTTATGTAACATTTTATAGCTAAAAATGTGGCGAAAAGGGATTTTTTTATGGCTGTTGACTAGGGCTGCACAATTAATCGCAATGTTATCGAAATCGCAATATGGGGGGTTGCAGTGTGGGGGGGGGGGGGGGGGGGGGTGGTTCAATATTTGTTAGAGGCAAAATATGTGTCTAACCATTCTGAATGAAGTATTGTGGGGCTGCAGAGGCGTCCCAACCTACAAATCCTACCCTACAGACTTAAGGAAAACATCTTTGTTTGGTGCAGATTCTTGCAAAAGTCACACTACACGACTACAGTACATTTTTATTTGTGTTTCATTGAAAATGAGAATGATGATCCAAAAAATGTATCATTCCCTCCAATATCGTGAATCATATCGCAATTGCAACATGAGTCAAAATAATGCAATTTGACATTTTCCTCATATCATGCAGCCCTACAGTTGACACCATATTCTGATTTATGGAGCGACAAAAAGAGATTTTCAAAGTTCCCTCAGTAGAAACCTTTGACTCTAATATATCAACAAGATGAAACAAGACTTTTAAGCCTGGTTGTATCCAATGTTCACATTTCTGTTTCTGGAAATGTATTTAAATTAGCGCATATTTAGCAAGATAATGCCTCATTTGCATATGTTATGAAGTGACGTAATTATGCCTAGTGAGAACACGGTGTTAGGGGAATCACTTTTTTTTCTCTTTTTCATCAAAGTTCCCGCAGTTTTTGCAAGTTCCTGCAAATATCCCGCATATTCCATCGCATTTTTTAAGAAAAGTGCCGCATAATCAAGGATTTTTGCCCCCAACAATCACAAAAAAACTCTGTGTTTTTCTGGAGGGACTGCAAAGCAAACAAACTACAGATGTGAAAACGCCCTTTATGTAAGTAATCAACTGCGGAAGTCTCATGGTGATATCTGTTAGTTTTTCCCTATTCACCTGCAGTGTCCTGTTCCTTTAAAGCATCAGGAGAAGGAAAATAACTTTTGTTCTTTGTTGGTTTTTAAAAGAGTTTGTCATGTCCAGAAATGAATTAATCAGAAATGAATCGCCTAACTTTTACTCTTCTTTTTTTAAACTTTAGTTCAGATTTCATTTTTAACTTTTGGGTGCATGAATCATTTTTCCAAAAGCAATTCATTTCATGGGCAATTTTAAACTATGTATTGACTGCAGATCTGACAGCAAGCTTTCAAAAACAAGACAAGTGTTTACTTGAATGTAATGAGTAAATGTTCAAATCAAAAAAATAAAATGAGAAAAGTGTAAAGAAGTTATTTGGATTACGTTTCCACATTACATTTGGATTTACGTTTCCACAAGCTCTTAAAAGAACTGTTCCTGTTCCAAGAAAAACAACTCTAAGAAAAAAAAAAAAGACTTCCTTCATGTTAGATTAACAGTCCAAATATGTCCTTTGCTGCTTTCACTATACTACTCTCTCTGCTTACATTTGTCCCTGATATCAATAATAAATCAGAGCAATCAGACAAATGGAACGATTATTTTGGGACATTTCTACCACTGTATTTTTAGCCATGCAGCTTTTATTTCCACACATTATTTAGTCCATAGGAAGCGAGCACTGTGGGCAGCTATTACAGGAGTTTGAATATCACAGAATGCTCAGAGATTACATTTGTATACCTTCCATTTCTAACACTACAGGCAGCAGGCTTTCTCCTGCCAACGTTATGTATTTTTTCCATCTGTTTCTTTTATTTCCGATCTTTGAGTCGGGCCAGTGGGACGGCAGATGGAGGCATCACAACAGACTCTGCATTAATACTTAATACCATGAAACATCGCTCATGCACCCTTTTAAACGGTTCAAAAGACACTCAAATGGAATGATTTCATTTTGTTAGTACTTTGAACCCAACCGGGCCATGTATAGAATATTTATACACATGTGCAAAGAGATGCCCACTCTGCCTTTTACACATGCTCTGTTGACTGACCTTCTAGTTTTGTATTTTGTATTTTACACATGCACATGCACAAGAAATCTGTAAAATAAAAAATAAAAACTTTCTGGCAGCTCATTACCCGGACTTTTCCCTTTTTGCCATAATTAAACAAAATGGAAATGTTGTGTGTAACTGCAGTGAAAAGACAGAAAGCTGCTCAGTTAGTAAAGTTCTGAAAACGCTGAAAAAACTTTTAAAAAAATGTTTTCAAAAGAAAGCGACAAATCTCGAAAAAAAAAAGCAAAAATATCATGGAAAAAGCATCAAAAAGGTTGAAGAAGCAACAAAAAAAAAACGCCCAAAAGGTCAGAAGAAAAGACAAACTTCAGAAAAACGTAACAAACGTTACAACGTGGACTCCTTTAATCTCCCAAAACCAACCTCTGTGGCCACCAAAAGCTGAAAGTACAAAGACATGAAAACATGTCCCAGAGAATGATCGAGTGGGTACACACCTGTTCTTTAAGTGCTCAGCTGAGCCACTTTCTATTTCTTATCTTTTTCTTGTTGTTTCACATATTTATTCTCTATTCTACTGAGTGCAAATCAAAGAAAAAAGCATTTGTACATGAACCTCAGATGAATACCCAAAATACCCAAAATAGCAACAAAAAAATGTGGCTCACTCCTCCAACAAAATGTCTCTGTGATGGAAAATTATCAAAGTGTCTCATTGGCCTCGTGGGCCCTGTCTAGTCTGGAACGTGTCAATCAGTCTGTGAATAAACACCAGGACAGTCTAACTGGAGTAACTGGGACACATCACTTTAGCCCAATGGTATTAGCATCATGGGAATGACAGCTCTGTGGAAACTGAATCAGAAAATAAAGAAATCCATATTTGATCATCTGCAGCGCTCAGCTCTGGGAATGACCATTAGGGATGCTGTTGTCTGCTAAATCCAACACACACATGCGCACGCACGCACGCACGCACGCATGCACGCACGCACGCACACACACACACACACTACATTTGTGTATTTAACTAAAGCATAAACAAAGCAAAAAATAAAAAGGGGGTATGACCAAAAAGGTTCCTTATTGAACATGGAAATCCTTATTTGAATAATTTACTATAATTTTGAAAGATAGGTTTGCTGAGGATTGTTTTGTTGTTGTTAGTTTTCTTGCCTGTATTGACATGCATGTACATGTTTTTATTAATCTTTTTTTTTCTTCTTTTTTTCATAACATGTTCAAAGTAAACTAAATAAACTAGGTAGGCAGAAGGGGGACACAGTGCAGTCCTGTGGAGCCTAGCTCTTCTGAAAAACTCATATTTTTAGCCTCTCTTCTGTCCACCTCTCTGTGCCTCTTCACTCCCGAGCCCCATAATGCCACATCAATGCCACAGTAGGGAGGAGGCAGCGCACCAATGTAAACACACAGGTCGACCTCGCTTTTCCTCCCTGTGGCTGACGCCAGAGAAGAAAGTGTAGCACAAAAGGAGGGATGAAAAAGGTGAGACGTGTCATCCCGATTAGATTTAATAACAGAGATGGAGAGAGAAAAGAAACAACGGCCAAGGAGAAGGATGGAAAGGCAGTTTAAAGAGGATTGCTGGATGCTGTGCAGATGTCACTGAAATGGCAGCATGGGCATAAGTCAGGCATTAAAGAATGGCCGCGCTTTGAATGGCTCCTGTATGCTGGCGCCTGTGAGAGAGCGGGACAGGAGCAGCAGGTAGCCCGTGTGCCTCTTGGGACCATAATCCTCCACACTCGGGAGTGGGAAAGGCAGGAGGAATTGAATTTTTCACAGTTGTTACTATGGCGGTGGGAACCTGCTGCTGCTCTTTTCTACAAGTCATAAAGTATTCAGTCGGCGCTCCTCTACTGTTTGACACTTTATTTTTTCTAACCCTGTGCCTGGACTGAAAGACTTGCTGTTTTTCACAGAACACAGCAAAGACCTCCGACTGTGACAGGCCCTTCCAAACGCTGGACCATCACGAGGAATGGCCCCTCTCAAGATGTAAAGTACAGTTTTATTATGCCAGCCAGTCCAAATCCTCCAGTCTTGAAGGATAACATACTGTTGGGATGTTTGTAGGGCTGGGCAATAGATCGATATTATCATAACATCAATACATGAGGCTAGATATTGTCTTAGATTTTAAATATCGTAGTGTAGTCTTTTCCTGTTTTAAAAGCTGTATTACAGTAAAGTGATGTCATTTTCTGAACTTACCACACCGTTCTGTTCTACTATTTGACTTGAATGACTTAGACATTATATCCACATTATTGGTGATTATTTATCAAAACTTAAACTATCGATATCGATATATATGGTCAAACAATATTGTGATATTTGATTTCATTTTCATATTGCCATGCTGTAGTTGTTTGTTAATGCCTCTTGGTTAATAAAGGAACTGTACTCAACATTCAGAGGGATAACCCTAACCCCTAACCCTTAGCTCCGGTTAATTGGTATTTCTTTAAACCAATTGCAATCATCTTGGGTGGCGTTAAGCGCAGGACGGAGGTACATTGCCGCTACAAAATGGACTCGGGAAGGAACTTGTTCGGGTGGACAATGTGCATGTAGGGAGGCGAGCTCTGGAATTAAAATAGCTGTTGATTGTGTGATGAGAATTTTACCAAACCTGAGTTTAGAATGCCAACACAAAGGAAGCGGAAGGTGAGGGACATCTGGCCGAAAATGAGGGACATCCGGCGGATCCTGTAGCGGCACATGAACTATCCCAGAAGTGAAACGTCGGCGCTATAGATAGGTTACCATGGACTTTGATGACAGCTGTCTGTGGCTCCAAAGTCAGGTCACTTTTGAGCTTAACATTAACATCAACACAAGTTTTGTTTTAATTAATTCATTGAGAAGAACCCCAATGACATTCTACTCAGTATGGATGTACTGTCAGTGATTAAGTCAAGGCAAAAAAGTCAATATTAGTTGTGTACATGAGTAAGACCATACAAATGTCTTCTCAAATCTTGTGCGTCTTTTCATTCTGCTGCTGTCAGCACAGTCTGAGTAACAGGAAACACAAGGACTTGTTCTCTTCCCCTCAGAGCTACATAATCCATGAAACCAACTATGAATTCTAAGTTTGTTTTGGCAGCATACTTTCACTGTGCTCGAGTTGTTTTTTTAAAACTTTTATTTCAGTGCTACATGATGTTACGCTCTGCTTCTTGTCATTCACTTGACACCCATGAGAAGAAATGAAGGACAAGGAAAGGATACTGCGAAAACATTCAGTCTTGGAAACGTCAATGCTACATCCACGTACACGTTTTCTTCTGTTAAAAGCATGAATTGCAAATTTTTTGAGAAAAAAAAAGTGTAAACTGGGGCGGACAAGAAATAAATAATTCTGGATGAAATGCCTTGTTCGCAGGCCCTTTGGCTGCACAGTGAGGTTCCTATACAGACAATTAAAAGTGTGTTATTGGAACACAGATTTTGATATTTTCATATTCGAGGATGTCTCTATTTACTGTCTGATTCATTATTTTATTTTTTTCCCCATGTACACTTTAGAAGGCCAAGTGATGTTATCATTCAGAATAATTACCAGTGCAATTAGGCACACTTTGGAAGTCTCGTTGCTAAGTGTGTTTTGAAGTATGCGGCGCATCCCTCAGGGGTTGTTAGAGCCAAGACTTGCCGAGCAGACAGAAACAAAGAGAAAAGGGAACTCCTCACCCGCTGGCCCTGTCTAGACACCACGTCGGGGGCTAATCGAAGAGATCAAACAGATTTAACACATCGCTGATACAGATCAAAGACCTAGCAGCCCATATTTGACATGGGAAGGATATTAAAATCAATTTGGAGCAATGAGCTGATTATAGTTTGATACACCCATGTGAACAATAAAATAGAAAATGTAATTTGACGGTGCAAATGGAAAGCACGGATTAGTTATCATTTGCTTTTCGTCTACTGAGTGAAGTGCTTGGATTTCTGAATGGCGATGGAATTGCCTGATGTTGAATTGTTATAATGCCAACATATTTACACTGTTCATCCAGTCCCCCCTCTAGTGTCTGTGGGCAGACCCGGGTCTTTGGTACCAATCAGGATGTCCAACCAGCCATAGCCCTTCATCAACCATTACTGCTCCTGCAATCAACAGGCAAATCAGATGTGGATGTAAAAAAAGAGCACTAACCAATCACTTTATGTGTGTGTGGACTGTGCTGCTGTCTGGAGGACATAATTGAAACACAGTGTGTTGTTGTTTTTTTTACCTGTAAGCTATCAACCATGCTATCTCTCCCTTGACAACATTCGACACCTGGGAGGAGCATTCGTGCAACATGGAAAGTGGAAGCTAGTTAGCCTAGCATGTTAGCACTGATTCCCAAAATAAGTTTTTGTGCATGTTATTTCAGCACGTGCAGAGTATGAAGTGCATATTCATGTGCAGCCACCTGTGCATTTCCATTTTCTGCATAAAAAACCTGGGTGGAAACTCCAAATACATCAAATACGTTTTTATGCTTGGCTAAGGTGTACAAGTTTGCCTCTTTATTTTACAGTGACATTATGACTTGTATGACTTGACTTATTTTTCTGGTGGTGACAGACATAATTTACATGCCACGGCTTGAGTTGTTTTTATAAAGCTGGTCTGGAAGTGACATTTTTGGAAAAGTGATATTTTTGTTTCAGAAAAGGACACATTCCTGAAAGGTTGATGTTGTCAGCCATTCCACCCCTTTCTTTGTCCACATTAAAGTTTTGTTGTCAAACCTTTCTTGCCGTCATACCTTTATAAACTTGTATGAAGTCATTTTAATAGTAGTATCCCAATCACTGCTACAGTGTCTGTACTGTATGAGTACCTAACTGTGTGCATTCACTTAAGTTTGTGTGTATTTACGTATTTAATACATATTTAAACATATTTTGCATGAATTTATATGGATAGGTTACGAAACTTTGGGTCGCTGGGCACCCCTCTTACGTAGGAGCAAGACACCTAGACTGAAAGTAGTCTCGCTTTGCCAGACCCTCCTCCAAAGCGCGCTGGAGGGGGGTCTGGCTACTCCACACAGCATTCAGGGATGGGAGGAAAACGTGCTCTGGTTTATTGTCATTTCTTTAAACCAATCACAATTGTCTTGGGTGGTGCTAAGCTCTGGAGAAAAGCTGCAGTGACGCCGCAAAATAGCCTCAGGAAGGAACTTGTTTTGGTGGAACATGTGTACGTTCAAAAGTAGTTTTAGTCGTGCAACAGAAAACTCAGATTGGACAGATAGTCTAGCTAGCTGTCTGGATTTACCCTGCAGAGATCTGAGGAGCAGTTAACCATAGTCCTCAGAAATCCACCAGAGTTTAGAACGCCAACACAAAGGAAGCCCAAGGCAACGGATATCTAACAGAGCAATACCGGCAGTGGAACGTCAAAGATATAGACTCGACTGAAAGAGACACGAAATGACAACAAATTAAATGTTTTCTATGTCTCTTTGTGGTTGTTTTGAATCACTTTTTGGCCGTTTTATGTCTCTTTGTAGTGTGTAGTGTCTCTTTTGCATCTGCAATTGCTTTCCATCTATTTGTAGTCATGTGTTACACTTTTAAGAATGAGGCACATTTATTTCCTGTAGGAAATATGAAAACACAGTTCAGATCGGGAGCTATAGCATGTACACTTAAACTCTTTCATCACGTACTGACTTCTACTTCTGCGCTACTGGTTCATACCAGTTACTATCAATTACTATCAATAACAATAAACTTTATAATCCACATATCTCATACACTGAACAAACATGCTACGCTTGGCACCATACTCACTATTGCTTCCACTGTTACTTTTATGTCTTGTACTTTTATTACGTACCCAAATACATGTTTACTTACTTTTACAGGGACTACAGGTAAGTATTTAGCAAGTGACAATACTGTCTCTTTTTAGTGTCAAATTATTCTTTTTAACATACACAGGTACACAGGTAAGTAATGTATAAATCCAAATTACATAAAAACATGAAAATAACAGTTCAGTAATACCACATTACTCCAGACTGAATAATCAACTTGTTTTATTACTCTCATTGTTTTTAAACCTCTATGCAGTCCCTCCAGAAAAACGTGATTATGCGATCGCAGAATTCAATGCATAATCAGCCAGAGTCCGCATATTTATGCGGGGCCGCATTTTTTGAAATACGCCGCACTTTCGCCGCATAAATTGCCGATTTCCACGCAAAATATGCGGGGCTTGCATGATTTCATAATCCCCGCATTTTCGTTGCAAAAAAGTCACATATATCTTAGCAGAAAGTTGAAAAATGTTGTGTTTACTTCACACAAGAGCAGCCATTTCCCCTTGTTGCCATGGGAACGTTATGAAGTGATGTAATTTCGCCTAGTGAGAACACAGTGTTAGGGGAAATCACTTTTTTTTCTCTTTTTCATCAAACCGCAGTTTTTGCAAGTTCCCGCAATTTTTGCAAGGTCCCGCAATTTCATCGCATGAAATTGCATATATATCCCGCATATTCCAAACGTGCCGTCAAGGATTTTTGCCCGCAACAATCACAAAAAACTCTGGAGGGACTGTCTATGAATTATGCTTATGAACTGAATTATCTAACATAACTATTCTTTGACCCATAGCCAGTTACTGTATTATTTTCACATGGATTACAATTAAAGTTTTAAACACTGACTACCGCACACTCTACTTATCAAAACACCACGGAATGCTTCTTTAACCTTCATGACGCTCAGGCTGTGGCGTTAGCATTTACCGGTGACTAGCAATAGCTGGGCCTGCTAAACAATACAGAGTTAAACAGTTTCCTAAAACATTTACTCGGTTCATCCCGTTTCACACCGTTTGTACTCACTACTGTCTTAACCACATAGTATGTCTCTAAACATGTTTCACTCCTTATAGCTCACAGCTTGTGTTTAGTGACCGAAGTCATTACTATCGGCTTCCGCCATCTTAGACACACGAGGCGGCACATATACACACTCGTAACACAGTGATTTCAATGTCTCTTAATGTCACAGTTGTTAACTAGGGATTGGCATTCGATTACATTTTCTTCGTTGATCGTCGGGAGAATTAATGATCAATTATCCATTAATCATTAATATTTTTATATTAAAATTCATTATTTATTTAACTTTTTATAAATTAAAACGCAATGAAAATACAAAAATACAGCATGTTTTTAACTCGATGAGATCTTAATTACAAGAAGAACAACATGTGGCAGTTAAACTGGAGGCTCGGCTAAACTTAAAGATATATGCGCTGCGGTGTTTAATTTAGCAGTGGAACCGTTGCTGCGAGCCGGCGTTGTTAAACAAAGACCCTCGTTTGTTCCAAAATAATAAATAAAAATAATAATGTTCAATAATAACATAACCAAAAACATAAAACTACTTAGATCTGACAGGTTTTGTCAAAATGTAACTCAAAACTATCCAAGGCACGGACAAAGCCTAATACAAAATAACCAGTTACTCACATAGAACTTCTGCACCAGTCTACTGGATTTTGTTGAGAAAAATAAGCATGTTGACATGATCTGGGGTCAGACGCGACCGATACCTGGTGATCGTCAGTCCAGCCGCCGAACACACCCGCCGGCCCGGGATGCACAGGTACCTCTGTGCTAACTTGGCCAGCCCGGCCCGGGGAACCTCGTTCCGTTCTTCATTTCGTAGTGAGTTTCTACCAGTCCGGTGATGGTACGTCGTGACGGAATGTGAAATGCTGGTTCCAATATCCATCTCAATGAACGTGCAGATCCCTCCGGTAATTTCCCTCTGCTCGTTGTGCATCGCAGCTCCTCCGTGCTAACACTGAGTTGATGCTAGGTTGAGACAGAGCAGGACGCACCGCCACCGACATTAACCAGCGGATGCACTTTGTTTAAGTGGTACATCATTTGAGTCGTGGCCGTGTTGTACTTACTTATACACGGCGTCGCAGTGTTTGCAGTGAACTAAGTCGTTTTTTAAATCAAAATGGTCCCACGCCACACTTCGCCGTGACCTCTTCATGTTTACTTTGAATCAAAACGTAACTCGCAGCTAACTGAGCAGCCTATGGCGCCCCCGGGTGGTAAGATGTTTAATTACTGCTGACACACTGGAAATCATTTAATTGCTGCAATCACACTACACAACGCAACCTGCATTAGTTTAATCGATGACAAATTAATGTGATCGACGAAATTCTTAATGATCAATCGTCGATCGTCAATTAATCATGCCCATCCCTATTGTTAACTAAAGCTCTAATAGATCGGGAGCTGTAGCATGTACACTTAAACTCTTTCATCACGTACTGACTTCTACTTCTGCGCTACTGACGCCAGCTACTGATACCCAGTCAAGTGTAAAGCTTAGAGCGCCCCCTGCTGATGAAGCTGAGTTAAGTCAGAATGATATCACCCATTCAAAACACATTAACTCAGAATCCCTTGTGGTATATTATAGACAATAGAGACAGTAGTTAACTTGTGTTTTTAGACTTTAGCTTCACTCAGTTCAAAATTTAAAGGGGGGTGGGGGTTAACACATAGTGCCACACATGCGTCGCTTTGTAGTCCTTGGATTGACTTTCCATCAAGAATTGCCACTTTAAACAGTCACTGCAAACTGAGGCCTCCTGAGGGAACTGGCCCCTGCATGGGGCCTTTTCCCAATAGGCCCGTTCAGTACCTTTCAGTAATCTATGTGTACTGTAGCTATATGCAGAGATGGGAAAAGTACTCACTTCTCATACTTAAGTAGAAGTACAGATGCTTGTGTTAAAAAATACTCTGGTAAAAGTAGAAGTACTGATTTAACTTATTTACTCAAGTAAAAGTAACAAAGTACAGGCTTGGAAATGTACTTAAAGTATAAAAGTAAAAGTAGCCTTGCGAATGACAACCATTTTTTATGCAAAGCTACCTGGACCACAAATGTTACTAGAGTGCAAGCTGAGAAACTTCAGTAGCCACGGAGAAAAGGCTCTTTATGTATATATGCCATTGTCTACATTTTAAATGGATGTCTGCCAAAAGGCCTAAAACATCACATATATGATTATTGTGACAGAGACTGGGACTCCAGGTTAATAAGATTCTGACTGAGTAGCAAGATATGAATTCAATTGTGATTCTGTAATAATTCACAGATCCAGTTCCATTTTTAATCAACATTTAAATGAATCTACATGTAAGTTCTGCATACTTTTAGAGTAGAACTAACCAGTGGTGTAGTCTATTCATTTGTAGTGAGTATACTGTGATTTTCCCCTCCCAGCCTCATACTCGCCTGTCCCAGAGCGACACCCCATACAGTCGGTACTGTGAGGTTTCTGAATACGAACTGTACACGGTCAACAGATGTTTAAGTATCGATGGCGTTTATTTAAAGTCCTGGAAAAACAACATTTAGAGTTGAGAAAAGATAAGACAGATTTAACTTTTTGAGAAACGCAACCGAACCTGAACGCAACAGGACATCACATCACACAAATAAGCCATTTAACCGACACCCCCCCACTGCCACACAAAACCATGACTAATAATTATCATCATCATACAACTTTTGTATCGATTAGCAGTAAAATCTGCTGATAAGGGCCTACATTTACTCAAAAGTATTTAATAAACTGTTTACAATCTTCAACACCATGGCTAACAAATGCATAAAAAGCAGACGGAAGGAGAAAAAAGCTCCACTGTTTCTATTTTAGTTAATTATCTGACCATTGCTAACTAACATTACCATATAGTCATTTTATTGTGTAAAGCAATGCATATTTAAGATTTAAGAATTTACACTAATGTTGGATAGTCATTGACCTTATGAAGGCCAGTAGTTCTCACTGTCTCTCTCATCATCTGAAACAAGGAAATAGAAACATTGTATTCTGTTTACTGCTGTACTCAGACGCAGGTACACACACACATAGACACACAGACACACACAGGCGCGCGCACACACACACACACACAGGCGCGCGCACACACACACAGGCACGCACACACACACACGCACGTACACACACACGCGCGTGCGCACACGCGCGTGCGCGCACGCAGTATCATATAAGCTAGGCTACTCTCACTTACCAGGTAACAGTAGGCTAACGTTGGTGGCAGCTGCAGTATCACCCGAAGTGGCAGTAGCTTCAGGGACAGACTTTTGAAAACACTAAAGTAGTGTTATTTAGGTATGTTTAGTAACGTTTCATATCTCGTTACTTATAAAACTTAGTTCAAACTCTAGGTAACTAACTAGTTGCGAGAAAGGAAACACCGCGCAAAGAATGCAACTTGTTGTTGCTTAGTAACGTTAAGTGACCTCACGTCAGATCCAGGGCACGGCCACGGAAGCCCCGAAGGTCCAAATGTCAGAGCTTTCCAACACAGATGGGGTGAATTTATGAATGAAAATTAGAACGTTCTGTCACAAACAATGTTGTTAAGTATCATCGCGCTTTTGTAAGTGGGTAAGTAACGAGCCACTTTTGTAAAACGTAGGAGTAGAAAGTACCGGTATTTATGTTAAAAATGTAAGGAGTAAAAGTAAAAAGTCGGCACAAAAATAAATAGTAAAGTAAAGTAGAAATACCTGAAACATCTAGTTAAGTACAGTAACGAAGTATTTGTACTTCGTTACTTCCCATCTCTGCCTATATGTGTGCAGGTAAATAATTTTGCAGGCTATGTATGAAACCCCAAATCTAACATGTTTCCATTTGAGCATGGACTCATTCCAGCCTGCCATTTTTCCAGCTTAGAAACTCGATGAAATGCATGAAGACAAACCAATGAAAACCGATAACTTTGTAAGAGTATTACACTCAAATCTCCCATTCATTCTCAGTAGTGTCTCTCACTAAACATAAAGTTTGCCTGTTTGGGGTTGTGTCTGTCACCAGGCCTTTAAATGATCCAATTACTGTGAGTCTGAAACATTTCCACTATTAAGACCACAGAACAGTAGGTGGGGTCTCCCCCCCTCCCCTCGACTCACATTGCCAACACCACCACCTCCGATCCACTCCTCCACATCTGCTAAGGCAGAAAAGGGGCCAGACGAGGCCTGCTGCCCCATAGAAATTTGGGCTGATACTGGAATTTCACTCAGTCAGATAAAATAAACCAGGCAAGCCTTAGATGCAGGATAAATAAGCAGTACACTTTGGCTTGGGGGGAAACCAGCGCTCTCCATCTTAGTGATGTAACTGATTGTTCCTTTTCCCCACTGATTAAAAGGAGGTTAAAATATACAGAGGTTATTACATTCTACCGGAAAAATACCCCTAATCCCTGGAAAATAATCAGCAAAATGATTTAGATTGGCAAAGACCCACACAAATAGGAAGAATTGTAGGGGCTCTGCACTTTTTGGTGTGGAAAAACACCGGCCCTGAGGGGCTGAAATCTAAAGCAAAGACTTACTATATGTCTAATAATTCACTACATTATGATCCTATTCATATGGAAATAGTATTATGTAGAGACGTAATGAACTGTAATTAAGAAGCCAGTGCTGCTGTCTAACTCATTCTGTGAAAATGAATGAAATCACCAATGTTTCATTGAAGTCAACATTTACCAATTTCGCATTTCCTGAGGAAGCATAGACTATATAAATAATGGACTTAGCATCAGTGACGTCGCCCATTGATTTATGGACTGCCTGTTTGGACTTTGGCAAGTTAGCCGCCGCCATCTTGTTTTTTTTAAACCGGGTGTGACAATTTTTGGACGAGAGGGTGGAGCTGAGGAGGATCACGCAACCAAGCCAGTGTTGTGATTAAACAAACAAGATCCATCCATCGTCTTCCACTTATCCGTTGTCGGATCACGGGGGGAGCAGCTCCAGCAGGGGACCCCAAACTTCCCTTTCCCGAGCCACATTAACCAGCTCTAACTGGGGGATCCCGAGGCGTTCCCAAGCCAGGTTGGAGATATAATCCCTCCACCTAGTCCTGGGTCTTCCCCGAGGCCTCCCACCAGCTGGCCATGCCTGGAACACCTCCCTAGGGAGGGACGCCCAGGGGGCATCCTTACCAGATGCCCGAACCACCTCAACTGGCTCCTTTCGACGTGAAGGAGCAGCCGCTCTACTCCGAGCTCCTCACGGATGACTGTGCTTCTCACCCTATCTCTACGCCAGCCACCATCCTGAGGAAACCCATTTTGGCCGCTTGTACCCTGGATCTCGTTCTTTCGGTCATGACCCAGCCTTCATGACCATAGGTGAGGGTAGGAACGAAAACTGACCGGTAGATCGAGAGCTTTGCCTTCTGGCTCAGCTCTCTTTTCATCACAATGGTGCGATACACTGAATGTAATACCGCCACCGCTGCGCCGATTCTCCGACCAATCTCCTGCTCCATTGTCCCCTCACTTGCAAACAAGACCCCCAGGTATTTAAACTCCTTCACTTGGGGTAAGATTTAGAAGTGCTGATCCTCATCCCAACCGCTCACACATGGCTGCAAACCGATCCAGTGAGTGCTGAAGGTCACAGGCCGATGATGCCATCAGGACCACATCATCTGCAAAGAGCAGCGATGAGATCCCCAGCCCACCGAACTGCAACCCCTCCCCACCATGAATACACCTCGATATCCTGTACATAAATACTACAAACAGGATTGGTGACAAAGTGCAGCCCTGGCGGAGGCCAACCCTCACATGAAACGAGTCTGACTTACTGCCGAGAACCCGGACACAGCTCTCGCTTTGGTCATACAGAGATTGGATGGCCCTGAGAAGGGACCCCCTCACCCCATACTCCCGCAGCACCTCCCACAGTATCTCCCGGGGGACCCGGTCATACGCTTTCTCCAGATCCACAAAACACATGTAGACCAGATGGGTATACTCCCAGGCTCCCTCCAGGATCCTTGCGAGAGTGAAGATCTGATCCGTTGTTCCACGACCAGGACGGAATCCGCATTGTTCCTCTTCAACCCAAGGTTCGACTATCGGCCGAACCCTCCTTTCCAGCACCTTGGAGTAGACTTTACCAGGGAGGCTGAGAAGTGTGATACCCCTGTGTAACCCAGTGGTAAACTTGGGTAATATAGTGTAATGGGGTGGGTTATGATTAATCTCTCTTACTCATGATTATAAAAAAGAAGTAAACGCTTATTTACTTTAGATAACTAAGAGAGGACACCCGATTACTAAACAAAGAAATATTAATATATTTTACATAATTAAAAGGAACTGAATATTTGTAATTTTATTTCATGACAGTGATTAAAACTAACGGTTAAAGTTTATATTATTTAGCTAAATAATATTTCCAGAGGCTCTATGCCGTTATCCTTTTTATTACTGTTTTTGTTACTATTTTATTGGTCATTTGGGCATTCACGCGATATGGTCAATAGTGATTGGCTTTAGGTATGAAACGTGAATATACACGTGACCGGAAGAGAGACAGGAGAAGGTTCTGGAAGATTTGGCGGTCCGGTCGCTCTCTCTGCTGGATCCGGGTGGAGACGGGACGCTGGTGCGTTGAGAAGAGGAAAAAAGCGCTAGAAAGAGCGAGAAAACGGAGCGGGAGGCTTAAAGGAGAGGACCGCAAACCGGGGATAGTGGTGAGTGGAGAGACTGAGTAAAACGAAGCCGGAGACCTGTCTGACGGAGCGGGAGAGTAGGAGCGGAGGCCGTGATCGAAGGAGCCGAGATAGCTAGCCAGTGTGGGCGTATGCTGGGCTGAACTGTCGGTTAGTCGCACCGCACCCGAGGATCCGGACCAAAGTTTTTCCACGCTCTCAATTTTTTGCAAGTGTCTGTTCAGCGCACTCAATGTTTTGCAAGACCAAACAGGCCTGCAACGTGTTTTTTGTTCAAATAGTCACCGTGAGTAAACTGGAACGTGTGTGAATGTGTGTGTGATTGGGCCCATCACTACATTTTCTAAGACTTGTTTCAGGACACTTTGCGGGTGTTTTTTTTCCAAATGTATTGTTAGAGTTCTCCGTGTATTCTCAATTGTTAAGAAATAGCTAAGGTAAGAGAACTTTAGACCATTTATACTGTGGTAACCATTGTGATTGACACTATTGGGGTTAAAAACAAATTAAAAACTATTATTAAAGTTTTGGGGAAAGCTGTTGTATTCTATATGCCAAATTCTTGTATTCAAATAAACTAGGGTGTTACCCTATTTTATTTTATTTTCTTTGCTAGAACGAAAACCATCTCTGGGTCTCATTATTTTCAACTACCTTATTGTTAAAAGGGCTTACAACTGATTAGTAACTTAGTAGGTGCACCCTCGTGGTATCCACCTGAACTACACCGAACCCAAGCACCCCCATTCTCACGTATTTGACTCTTAGAGTGGTTGTACGGGTGCTACATAAATAAAATGGAGGCACCGCTAGGATTCAATTTATTCAAAAGTAGTTTTAAATCAGCCCTACCTTTAGTTTGACCCAGAGATTTAAGAGGTTTGTTTAAAAAGTAGTGTAGAACCAAAAGCGGGATAGCTGTTGACCTACATGTAAAACCATATTAGAGAATACTTATGGTGAAAATTAAAAAAAAAAAAAAAAACAGAAATGTAGAGTTCTACTAAGCATCCTAAGTCAAGAAAATTCAAATTAAGTTTTATCTGTGTTAAAATACCACTAAAACCTACCAAATGTAGTTTTGACAAGTGATCACTGTAAGTGCACAACTCGTGGGGATGGCTCAGTTGAAGAACTGGTGCGTTGGAGAAGGCATAGACCCGGCGAAAGCCTTGCTGGTTGAAGATGTACCTCCGGAAACTGAAGTTGGTTTCATTGAAGAAACAATGCAGACTGTCAAAGTACTCGGGAGAGTCAGGGTGAGAGGAAGGATGTATGACCCACAGTCTCAAAGTTTAACCGTGTTATGTGAGTGCAGGGAGAATGTGAATACAGACGCCATCCCTCTTGATGTTGTTCCTGAGGGGTCTAATAGGACCTGGAGAATCTTTGGACCTTCTAAGCAGGAGGAAGAACCCCAAGCTCAGGCAGCCGGTGATGGTAAAAAAGTGCCGCTGTCAGATTCCAGTTCTTTTCCCGCATTGCAAGGGTCCACTCCTGAAGATATCATTCGAGCAGTTGGTGATGTCCTGCAAATGACAAGCAAGCCCACACACGGTGACAACAGTCTTTACCGAAGATTGCGCACCTTCTCAGGAGTCATGCCCACACCCCAGGGAGAAGAACAGTTGGAAAACTGGGTTGAACAAGCCAGATTTATAATTGAAGAATATGAGCGCCCCGAAAAAGAAAAGAAAATGAGAATAATGGAAAGTGTAAAGGGTCCTGCACTTGAGATTCTCCAAGCTGTCCGTTTCAACAACCCATCTGCAACCTCTATGGACTACATTGACGTTCTCGAGACCACCTTTGGCAACCCCGAGAGCGGTGAAGAACTTTACTTTGCCTTCAGAATGTTGTGTCAACACCCCAACGAGAAACTCTCTGAGTTCCTAAGACGCATTGAGAGAGTCCTAAATAAAGTTGTCCAAAAAGGGGGGCTCCAGTCATCGGGGGCAGACAAAGCACGTCTTGACCAACTGATTAAAGGGGCCATCAGATCCGACATGATGATACTAAATCTCGGATTGAGAGATCGCAGAGACAGTCCTCCCACTTTTCTGGAGCTGCTGAATGAGATACGCCTGGAGGAGGAGCATGAGGCTTCACGTCGCAGACTCCATCCACCCAAAGCCGTCTATGCCAAAAGTGCTACGGTGACCTCTGACACAGAGTTAAAAGATTTGAAAGTCGAAATACACCAACTCAAAGCACAAGTAAGTGAACTCTCTTCCCCCGCCGCCATGTCAAGTCACCTTTCGACGAGTACCCTGCTTTCAGTCCCTCCGGCGGCAGAGAACCCAGAAGACAAGAACATTCAAGCTTTAAAGAAAGAAGTTGTCAAGCTCCGAAAGCAAGTCTCTGTCATGTCAGTTAAGCCCAAGTACAGTCCTGCTACTGAGCCCTGCCCACAAGAGACCCAGTCAAGACCCTGGCCACAAAGACCTTCTACAGCCAGGGACCCAAGTGATTTTTTCTGCTATCGCTGTGGTGAAGACGGGCATTTTGCCAATAAGTGCGCCTCTCCCGAGAACCATCCCAAAGTTATTCAGAAACTGCTGCAAGCTCAAAGGAAGTCCAAGCAGAACCGCAAATCTGATAACGAGACAAAAATCAAGATCACAAATGCCAGTGTCAAGAGAAGCGCGGTAAATGTACAGACCAACAGTTTGCCCGAGGGACTCGTGGGACCGCCCTCCACTGCTCAGGTTAGGATAAATGGCAACTCCTGTACCGCGCTGATGGACAGTGGATCTCAAGTTACCATCATCTTCGACAGCTGGTATGCCAAACACCTGTCCCACATTCAGTTAAACCCTGTGACCGGTCTAGCCATATGGGGCCTCAGTGAGTCAGAGGGCAGTTACCCGTACAAAGGTTACATCCAGGTTGAGTTGGAGCTGCCACATAAATCCAAGTCCAGCAAGTTCCAGTCTGTTCCTGTCCTGGCCCTGGTGTGCCCTGATCCACGTTGCTCCGAGACTATACCTGTCCTGATCGGCACAAACGTTAGGAGGGTTCAGCTTTTCGAGTCCAGAATAAAGAAAGAAGACCTGGAAGACGTACGCTCAGTCAACATCCAAGTGCAAGGGAAAAAACACTTACCTGTTCCTGTAGGGATGACCATAACGGGCAGCAAAGACTTGCCTGTGGCTGAAGTTAAGTGGGCAGGGCCTGGTCCTCTCAGCATCCCTCCTGGCACTGAATACGTTGCTATCTGCAAAGTTAAAGAAACACAAGGCATCGGAGACAGCATACTCATCATTGAACGGGCCCACTCACCTGCTTTTCCCCCAAGTGTACTTGTCCAGCCGACTGTGTTGTTCTCTAAGATGCTAGACCCAAACAACTTCTTGGTACTACTGCGAAATGAGTCTCTAAAGCAGACTGCCATTCCAATGGGCACCGTGATCGCTCATCTTCACGTCGCTGACATTGTGACCGATGCACCAAACTCTAATGTTGAATCTGTTCCAACCATGGATCCTTCTTTGTTTGATTTTAGCGAGTCACCTATCAGCAAAGAGTGGAAAGAGAGGCTGAGTCAAAAGCTTTCCCACCACTCCCAGGTGTTCTCTACTGAGGAGTGGGATGTCGGTTTGGCTAAAGGGGTAGAACATCACATCCGCCTGAATGATAACACTCCCTTCAGAGAGAGATCTCGACGTATTGCCCCTGCGGATTTGGATGATCTTCGGCGTCACTTGCAAGGTTTGTTGGCGGCTGGGATCATAAAGGAGTCAAGAAGTCCATATGCTTCACCAATTGTCCTAGCACGTAAAAAGAATGGGCAACTTCGTATGTGCATTGACTACCGCACCCTGAACCGGAGAACTATCCCAGACCAGTATACTGTACCACGTATCGACGACGCTCTCGATTGCTTGTCCGGCAGTAAATGGTTTTCAGTGTTGGATCTGCGTAGTGGCTACTACCAAATCCCAATGGCTGAGGAGGACAAAGAGAAAACCGCTTTCATCTGTCCTCTGGGATTTTTCCAATTCGAGCGAATGCCGCAGGGGATTACAGGGGCCCCTGCAACATTTCAGCGGCTCATGGAAAAGGCAGTCGGCGACATGCACATGCTGGAAGTCATCGTCTATCTAGATGATCTCATTGTTTTTGGAAAGACTCTGGAGGAGCATGAACACAGACTCCTCAGAGTCATCGCTCGTCTTGAAGAAGCTGGGCTCAAGTTGTCCCTCGACAAGTGCCAGTTCTGTCGCTCACAGGTCACCTATGTCGGGCACATCGTCTCTGAGAAAGGTATCGCTACAGACCCAGACAAAGTTGAAGCAGTGACACGGTGGAAGCAGCCAACTGACCTTCCTTCTCTGCAGTCGTTCCTGGGGTTCTGCGGTTACTACCGCAGGTTTATAAAAAACTATTCCATCACCGTCCGACCACTTACAGAGCTGTGCAAAGGGTATCCTCCCACCCAAAAGAAGAGAAAGTCTACTTCTTCAACAGACAAGACCTACTACAAAGTCAATGAGCCTTTTGGTGAGCGGTGGGACCAGTCATGTTCCGAGGCATTCCAAAAGATCATCCACTGCCTCACAAATGCACCTGTGCTGGCATTCTCCGACCCCACCAAGCCTTACATACTTCATATTGATGCCAGTTTTCATGGGCTTGGCGCTGTCCTCAACCAAGAGTACCCCGAGGGCTTGAGACCGGTTGCTTTCGCAAGCCGCAAGTTGAGTGCCTCTGAAAAGAACTATCCAGTGCACCAGCTCGAGTTTTTGGCACTTAAGTGGGCAGTGGTAGACAAGTTCCATGACTACTTGTATGGAGCACAGTTTACCGTGAGAACCGACAACAACCCCCTAACTTATATTCTTACGACTGCCAAACTCAATGCGACAGGTCACCGCTGGCTCTCAGCACTAGCCACGTACAACTTCACCCTGCAGTACAGGCCTGGCAGCAGCAACATCGACGCCGATGCCCTGTCACGCAACCCTCTTACAACCACAGAAGAAGGTTGGCAAAGCGTACCTGCTGAAAGTGTTCAAGCTCTGTGTAAGCAGATCAAGTGCCGTGAAGCTTCGACAGAGTCCACAACTATTGCTGAGTCACTCGGAGTGTCACCTGAGGGTATACCAGAGTGTTTCGCCTCCCCAGTTTGGTTGGATCTCGGTTCTTTGAGTCAGCTCAGTCACCAAGATCTGGTCACCGCTCAGGATGCCGATTCTACTATCGCCCCAGTCAAACAGTCACTTTGTGGTGGTCCATCGTTAACCAGCCCCGGTAACCCAAATTCTGTCCTGTTGAACAGAGAAGCAAGCAAGCTGTTCATTCAAAACAATCTGCTCTACAGAAAGGTTGAGAAACATGGAACTGAGGTAACGCAGCTGGTACTGCCCAGAGAGTATGTCTCGATGGTCCTGAGATCCCTGCATGATGAGTCCGGTCACTTGGGCATGGACAAGACCCTCGAACTTATCAGAAATAGGTTCTATTGGCCAAAAATGGGAGTTGAGGTTGAGCAGTACATCAAAAACTGCGGCAGATGCATCACTCGCAAAGTCCTTCCTCAGAGAGCTGCTCCCTTAAAACAGATCACAAGCCAAGGCCCTCTAGACCTCGTTTGTATCGATTTTCTGTCACTTGAACCAGACTCCCAGGGTTTCGCTAACATCCTTGTAGTGACAGATCACTTTACTCGGTACGCCCAGGCTTTTCCAGCCAAAGACCAGAAGGCGGCCACGGTTGCCAAGATACTGTGTGAGCGCTACTTTGTACACTACGGACTCCCTGCCCGCATACATTCGGATCAAGGCCGCGATTTTGAGAGCAAACTGATCCAAGACCTTCTGATGATGTTGGGTATTCGTAAGTCAAGAACATCGCCTTACCACCCTCAGGGAGATCCGCAACCAGAAAGATTCAACCGTACGCTCTTGTCAATGCTTGGCACCCTAGATCCAAAGCAAAAACAAAAATGGAGCCAGAAGATCAGTCAGTTGGTCCATGCCTACAACTGTTCTCAAAACGACGCAACTGGTTATTCGCCCTACCTGCTAATGTTCGGCAGAGAAGCTCGCTTACCAGTAGACATCTGCTTTGGCGTGACCGAGGACAACCAAAAGACAGAGTCCTACCATCAGTATGTTGCTAAGCTCAAGAAAGATCTCCAAAGAGCCTACAGTCTTGCAACCGAATCGTCAGACAAGAACCACCAAAGAAACAAAAAAGCATACGACAAGCACGTCAAAGAACAAGCCCTTGACAAAGGCGACAGGGTGCTGCTGAGAAACTTTGGGGTCACAGGCAAGCACAAATTGAAGTGCAAGTGGCGATCCTCACCATATGTCGTTATGGAGAAGCTACCCAACTTACCTGTCTACAAGATCAAGCCAGAGAGAGGCATGGGAGCAGAAAAGATTATTCATCGTAATCACCTGTTACCCATTGGTTACCTGGTGAGAATCCCGGTTGATGAAAGAGAAGTGGGGCCACCACAAAGACCGGTGACCAGAGCATCTCAGCAAAAGACAAAAGAACTGATACAGACAAACAACCACGATGAAGACGTGTCCTCAGAATTAGAGTACGACGAAGTATACCTGCCAAGATCCGTTGAGTTCGACTGGGACAAGTTGCTGACCAGTCCAGAACTGCCCCCAGAGCAATCCAATCCAATTGTCACCGAACCTGAAGGACAAGCTCAAGATCTGGTTGAGATAGAGCCAGTGGTCAATGATCTTCCACACCTGCCTCCCAACGCTGATCCAGACATCAACGTTCTAGAAGAAGGAGCGGACATCAATCCCTGTTCGGACACTCAAGCTGAGATTGAACTGGTTGAGCGTTCAAAAAGAGTCATCCGGCCAGTGGTCAAGCTGTGCTACGATGAACTTGGCCAGCCGCGTGAATACCCTGTGACAGTCCTAAGCCATGGAGTGTTGGTGGGAAGTGGACTCTACGGAGATTCCAGAAGCAGTCTGTGTCAAACTCTCTGGTGCCACCCCATGGCGTTGTGTTGCACTTGTTCTAATCTGGCCTCTACCCTTGAATTGAAGACTATTAGAGTCCTATAAGGTTTATTTTGATGAGGGCATCAAAATTGTCTAGAAGGGGGAGAGTGTAACCCAGTGGTAAACTTGGGTAATATAGTGTAATGGGGTGGGTTATGATTAATCTCTCTTACTCATGATTATAAAAAAGAAGTAAACGCTTATTTACTTTAGATAACTAAGAGAGGACACCCGATTACTAAACAAAGAAATATTAATATATTTTACATAATTAAAAGGAACTGAATATTTGTAATTTTATTTCATGACAGTGATTAAAACTAACGGTTAAAGTTTATATTATTTAGCTAAATAATATTTCCAGAGGCTCTATGCCGTTATCCTTTTTATTACTGTTTTTGTTACTATTTTATTGGTCATTTGGGCATTCACGCGATATGGTCAATAGTGATTGGCTTTAGGTATGAAACGTGAATATACACGTGACCGGAAGAGAGACAGGAGAAGGTTCTGGAAGATTTGGCGGTCCGGTCGCTCTCTCTGCTGGATCCGGGTGGAGACGGGACGCTGGTGCGTTGAGAAGAGGAAAAAAGCGCTAGAAAGAGCGAGAAAACGGAGCGGGAGGCTTAAAGGAGAGGACCGCAAACCGGGGATAGTGGTGAGTGGAGAGACTGAGTAAAACGAAGCCGGAGACCTGTCTGACGGAGCGGGAGAGTAGGAGCGGAGGCCGTGATCGAAGGAGCCGAGATAGCTAGCCAGTGTGGGCGTATGCTGGGCTGAACTGTCGGTTAGTCGCACCGCACCCGAGGATCCGGACCAAAGTTTTTCCACGCTCTCAATTTTTTGCAAGTGTCTGTTCAGCGCACTCAATGTTTTGCAAGACCAAACAGGCCTGCAACGTGTTTTTTGTTCAAATAGTCACCGTGAGTAAACTGGAACGTGTGTGAATGTGTGTGTGATTGGGCCCATCACTACATTTTCTAAGACTTGTTTCAGGACACTTTGCGGGTGTTTTTTTTCCAAATGTATTGTTAGAGTTCTCCGTGTATTCTCAATTGTTAAGAAATAGCTAAGGTAAGAGAACTTTAGACCATTTATACTGTGGTAACCATTGTGATTGACACTATTGGGGTTAAAAACAAATTAAAAACTATTATTAAAGTTTTGGGGAAAGCTGTTGTATTCTATATGCCAAATTCTTGTATTCAAATAAACTAGGGTGTTACCCTATTTTATTTTATTTTCTTTGCTAGAACGAAAACCATCTCTGGGTCTCATTATTTTCAACTACCTTATTGTTAAAAGGGCTTACAACTGATTAGTAACTTAGTAGGTGCACCCTCGTGGTATCCACCTGAACTACACCGAACCCAAGCACCCCCATTCTCACGTATTTGACTCTTAGAGTGGTTGTACGGGTGCTACACCTGTAATTGGCACACACCCTCTGGTGCCCCTTTTTGAACAGGGGAACGACCATCCTGGTCTGCCACTCCTTTGGCACTGTCCCAGACTTCCACGCAATGTTGAGTAGGCGTGTCAACCAAGACAGCCCCTCCACACCCAGAGCTTTCAGCATTTCTGGACGGATCTCATCAATCCCTGGGGCTTTGCCACAGTGGAGTTGTTTGACTACCTCAGTGACTTCCACCAAGGAAATTGATGACAATCCCCCATCATCCTCCAGCTCTGCCTCTACCATAGAGGGCGCATCAGCTGGATTTAGGAGTTCCTCAAAGTGCTCCTTCCACCACCCTATTACCTCCTCAGTTGAGGTCAACAACGTCCCATCCTTACTGTACACAGCTTGGAACGGTGTTCGTGGGTTACCGCCCCTTGAGGCACCCAAGACCCTAAGACCACAGCTCCCCGCCGCAGCTTCAGCAATGGAAACTTTGAACATTGTCCACTCAGGTTCAATGCCCCCAGCCTCCACAAGGATGCACGAAAAGCTCCGCCGGTGGTGTGAGTTGAATGTCTGTCGGACAGGGGCCTCCTCCAGACGTTCCCAATTTACCCGCACTACTCGTTTGGGCTTACCAGGTCTGTCAAGAGTCTTCCCCCACTCCCTGACCCAACTCACCACCAGATGGTGATCAGTTGACAGCTCTGGCCCTCTCTTCACCCGAGTGTCCAAAACATACGGCCTCAGATCAGATGAAACGATTATAAAATCGATCATTGACCTTCAGCCTAGGGTGCTCTGGTCCCAAGTACACTTATGTATCCCTATGTTCGAACATGGTGTTTGTTATAGACAATCCATGACTAGCACAGAAGTCCAACAACAGACAATCACTCTGGTTTAGATCAGGGAGGTCGTTCCTCCCAATCACGCCTCTCCATGTGTCTCCATCATTGCCCACATGCGCGTTGAAGTCCCCCAGCAGAACTATGGAGTCCTGCACCGGAGCCCCATACAGGACTCCATTCAAGGTCTCCAAGAAGGCCGAATACTCCGAACTCTTGTTTGGTGCATATGCACAAACAACGTCAGAGTTTTCCCCCCCACAACCTGAAGGGATAGGGAGTCGACCCTCTCGTCCACCGGGGTAAACTCCAATGTAGCGGCGCTCAGCCGGGGGCTTGTGAGTATCCCCACACCCGCCCGGTGCCTCACACCCTGTGCAACTCCGGAGAAGAAAAGAGTCCAACCCCTCTCCAGGAGTATGGTTCCAGAACCGAGACTGTGCATAGAGATAAGCCACCTCCCGCACAAGTTCCAGTTCCTTCCCCCACAGAGAGGTGAGATTCCATGTCCCCAGAGCCAGCCTCTGCTGCCTGGGTTTTTTAGAGGTGTTGGTAGGCATTATCTTTGGACAGAGGCAGGTCTAGCTGTTTTCCAGTTTTTAATGCTACGCTAAGCTAACCAGCTGCTGGCTGTAGCTGTTATGGACAGACATGAGAATGGTATTAATCTTGTCTTGTAAAGTGAAAGATTTCCCCAAAACTATTCCTACAACCAAAAGCTTTTCAATGCCTGAACAGAATGAAGGTTAAACATGCTTTAGCTGCCATTAGTGGATAATATAGGAAAAGAAATGAAATATGTAGTGAGTGAACTTTTTTTTGCTACGTTTGCTATAAACATTTTGCAATTTTTGTATAATTCAAGTTTCCATTAGGTTGATGAAAAACAGAATCTTGGTGGCTTTATGTTTCTACCAAAATGAATTTGCTGATGCTAAATAATTGCATATTAATGCAAATTTTAGAAGACAGTATTGTTTTGTTCACTATCTGAGAGGTAGCATCTTAAGAGGACTTAAACGGAGAACATACTTTGGCAAGTTTTGCTGTGTAACACGTGGAAAGCAAATTCTGATAAATATTGCTAACAATCACTTACACTCCTCAGATAAGAAAACATGCCAAATGTGTCTTTGTCAGTTATTGGTAGTGAACCACGTAGAAGTTGCAACAACCATTATAGTGCAGAAAATGTAAGTATTTTCTGAATTTTCCCCATTCCTAGTAGTTTAAAATGTACGAACAAATAGTTGTTTGAGCAGTGTGTGTAAAAATCAATAAAGAGACAGACATACCCCCAGACCCCCACACACATATCTTCATGTGAAGTTCACAGCCAGTGCCAGTGTCTCCTTTCATCTTCCCCACAGTGAGATGAAGAGAGGAAGAGATGAGAAAGAGCGAGAGATGAAAAGAGCAGGCAAGTTAGATTGAAAGGCACTCAAGAGAGGTATTTCTCCTCATAGTTGGTCTGTTTGGGAAAAGAAAGTTGCACTTCATTCTTCTGTTCATGTGGCTTTATCCCTCTAGAGAGCTTCCAGAGAGCCCATTAAACAAGGCACGACATTTTTGTCAGACAAGCTGGCGGACCAGTACAGAGACAGTACAGGTTTCTGAAAAGTAGATTGCTGATGACAAACTCAACAAGAGAAGTCTATCTTACCTTAATGCAATTCAATTCAATTTAATTTATAGTATCAAATCGTAACAGGAGTTATCTCAGGACACTTTACAGATAGAGTAGTTCTAGACCACACTCTATAATTTACAAAGACCCAATAATTCCAGTAATTCCCCCAAGAGCAATCATTCAGTGCGACAGTGGCAAGGAAAAACTCCCTTTTAGGAAGAAACCTTGGCAAACCCAGGCTCTTGGTAGGCAGCTTCCTGTCATTCAAATGTATCATGTTCTCTCAATTTTCTGTACCTTTTTGGTGAATTCATCTGGTTGAGTCATTTCAGAATGGACCACGTGTGTGGAGTGCAAGGCCATGTAAAATAAATGTGGGCACGATGATGGATGCTCAACACAGGATCCAGCAGCTGACTCAGGGACAGTGTTCTCACAATGTAGTCATCCACAAACAGGATAATCATCTGGCTATTTATTATCTTCCACCATAACCCTCTTCAGTGTGTTCTACTGTATATACTCAAAGTAAGTCCTTCAGTATCATACCTGCAAACTCAGAAGGGCTGACAAAGGTGACACATTTTATACAGCACCCCCCGACACAAAAATAAAGGGAAAAGACAAATTTTCCCGATATATATATATATATATATATATATATATATATGCCTATATTAAAAAAAGAGCACAAAACAAGTCGCCAATATTAAAGAATGGCTTGTTTATTGCTAAGGCCACAGGGTCAAAATTAAATGATTTATTAAAAATGTAATAACAATAACTTATAACAATAACTTATTTCACCAGTAAATTCCTGTTAAACGACAACAACAAAAAACACTGGATGGGAAAATGGTATTTTACAATAACTCTGAATGCAGCACGAGGCTGGCGAGGCAGGTTTCAAGTGAACGCAACATCTGTGTTGTTGCTACAGACTGTCGTACGTCCCGGTATTGGAATCCTACAGTGAAATACACTTTTACACCGTTTAGCTGTCAGCATTTTAACCGTGTTTAATCCAGCTGTAGCTAAATATAGGCTAACGTTACCTGCTGTCAAGTGTAGTGTTAACTAGCGTCACATGCGGCGATGTTTTTGTTGCCTCTAACATCCGTTCAGGAGCATCAGAGAGAAGTGCAACCAGGCATTTAAGCAAGGGGGCAAGCTTGCATCCTCAGAGCGAAGCCGCGATGGCGCCATTTCATGCTACCCAAACCATCACCCCCCGTTAGCATTCCATTGACTGCCATTCATTTTGGCGTGACTTTGACAGCCAATAACTTTACATCTGAAGCGTTTAAAGACTTCATTTGTCCATCGTTTATTTCTAAAGAAACACAACAATGTATAAAAGGCTCCATTACCTTGTATCTCACGTTATGGCTCCATAGCAGACGTTTTTATAAAAATAGGCTAACGATTGTGTCATAACCACGCGACTTACTGTCGCATAGTAGAGGAATTACCGTACAGTACAGGAGAAGCTTGCAGGCAGTTTCGACTTACATTAGCTGTTTAGTTTAATTACTAATGTTAACTAGCATTTTAGTTAGCAATAATTAGCCTGTGCCTATGTTATCTCCTTACATATACCTACGCTCTCTGTCTCTGCAAGATTGGGAATGATTGAGATTTCTCTTGGCACAGCTACCAGAAGACTTACAACGTTCAGACACGTTGCTCACGTCACATCTACGGCGGCAAGCTCAGTTTGCAGCTGCGCAGTAACGCTCAGTAATGCTCAACCATCACCGGAAAAGTGCTTCTCATAGACTACACTTGTCTCCGCCAAAAACAGCGGAGTCACTCGGTCCATTTTATATAATGTCTTTGCATTTAAGTGGCACCGAAATCCGTGGTTGCTATTCGGTCCAGTAGATAGCGATTGTATTGGTGCCGTATTAGCAGACACCCATGGGTCTTGTTTCATAACGTGTTCATTTTCATTTCACTCATATCTTACAACACAATATACATTAACAATCAGATAACAACTAGTGCAGTGGAGGAGATAGTCTTGCCAAAATCCTTCACATTGAACTAACATTGTAGGACAACACAATTCGCTCATCTTACGTTAGCTGACAAGCCGACAAGCTTGCTTTCCATTATAACGTTAACGTTAAACTCGTTAACAACAACGTTAGCGAAAACAATTATATTGTTGGCAGATAACAGCACTTAGTCCTACCTCAAATTGTCAGTGATCGAGTGACATATCACCAAAGATGTTTTATTGTGAAGAAGGTGTTTGGTGTTTGAAACTCCCAAAATTGTAACAGTTGGGCATCTGTGTTTACTTCACATGTCTGTAATAACAGCCGGACGGTTGAGTGTCTGTAGTTACTTCACATGTCTGTAATAACAGCTGGACAGTTGGGTGTCTGTGTTTACTTCACATGTCTGTAATAACAGCTGGACAGTTGGGTGTCTGTGTTTACTTCACATGTCTGTAATAACAGCAGGAAAGTTGGGTGTCTGTGGTTACTTCACGTCTTTAATAACAGCTGGACAGTTAAGTGTCTGTGGTTACTTCACGTCTTTAATAACACCTGGACAGTTGAGTGTCTGTTATCTATAAACTGCTAAAGTTTCTGTGAAGTGAGGATGATGTTTTCAGTAGGCACCTGTGTTTTTTCATCAGATAATGACAAGATATATCAGATAAAATGTTATCTGAAATCATTTTGACTAAAATGACAAAATTAATGTTTTTTTGCAAGATAAGATTAACTGAAATGTTCAATAATATAATGGTTTGGGGGCCCCAGGCAAACAGCATCTTGCTTTACTTTTCACCGTTTCTCTAACTGGGAATTTTGGTATTGGCAGTGGTAGAAGAAGTACTCAAAACATTTATTTTTTTCTGATGTAAAATGATTAACTATTAATAGTACAACTATTAATACCACAAAGTACAAGAACTGTTTACGGAAAATTACGAGTGAAAGAGAGTCATTATCAGCACAATGTACTTAAAGTTACTTAATGTCTGTTCAAGGTGAAGCTTTCAACTCTAATTTAATGCTGGATAGTACTTTTGTACATGCATCATATTTAAATATGACATGTTGTGTGTAAAATCTCAGCCTCCAACGTAACCAGTAACATTTATAAATGCAGTACTAGTAGTAAAAGTACACAGTAAATCAGTAGTATACAGTTGAGTTGCATATTAAGTGCTTCAGGGTCCTTCTGTAAGTTATTTCGGGGGTCACTGGTTCTGAAGAAAGCTACAAGCAGCAACACAGGATGCCAAGCAATTGTTCCATTCCAAACAGGCATATCTTGAAGGGGCACTGCCAGGCAGAGGGCAGGGTCTTGGCAGATAAAGACACTAGCACACACTTCTAGTGGGACACAAGTGATGATTGAGAGGGACTACTTTTTTATAAGTTTATACATTGTTTTTAGGATAACACTGCATAGTATACCTAATAATTAAATATTCTTAGGTAATCAGTTATGACAAAGTAATGGCAGCTTGTCTACTTCTGTCTACAACCCAGATTTGTCTATAGGTATAAGACAAATTCATATCAATTTAGCTTGGATCAAAGTGATGGTTATATTACTGTTAGCCTAATGGCCAGGTGACCTAGAATTAAACAAAATGGCCAAACGTATGTGAATACCATTCCCATATACTTTGATGTACTTTTTGGTGTCTTGTTTTAACATGCCCCCATGCACAGAAGACTTATCACCCAACATCAGAGGCGGACCTCACCTGTAGCTGAGTAGGATGACATATCTGCTTTCAGGTTCGAAAATCCATGTTCCTGATAGTCCTGTGGTTTTATTGAGGGCTGTCTGTGTCTTCACACCCTCTTAATTCCCACAGAAAAAAACACAACACAGCAGTCTAGCTGGGGACACATTCATATTTTTCCAGCCAAACTTTGTTTCCCCCCAAAAAACTGTCCCTGTGTTTTGTCATCATGCCAGAATATTAGCCAATGTCACTTTCTGTATTTGGCTGCCTCCACTGTCAGTAAGTTGTGAAATGGTAATAATTACTTTGTAATGCTAAAATGAATTCGGTGAGGCTATTAGCATCACTAGCAAATTAGACATCCCATACAAGTACTGTGTGCCTATCTGCAATCTGCCACCTACTGATTCATTCTGCTTTTAGCTTTGAGTGACACTGACAGTGATGTTGGTTGGATACATTACAGATAGTCCATCTGTGGTGTGTCTAATAAACCTAATTTGGAGGCCAAAAGTAGCCCCATGACACTCTGTGTGTGTGGAAATGCGTGTGTGGGGATGTACATGTAGATATTTGAAGTGTGGGTTCCAGACTGTGCATATTTGTCTGCACATGACCTGTTTCTCAGTCTGTTAATGCATTTGTTTTGTCTTCATCTTTTCTTTTTTTTCCGCCTACCCATATATGAATACACACACTGTATGTAGATGTTGCTGAATACCCAAACCAGCCCTGGGGATGGTGTGGCACATCTGGCTAACAAGCTCTGTCCTCGGCCGGAGCCTGACCCCTATTTTCCAACGGGGCGCGTCTGCGCTGCGTTCCAGAGGCGCCGCAACCCCCACGAACAATAGCGGCAATTCAAATAAATGTTCGAACAGCTGGGCAGGAAGTAAAACAGCGAGAGCATCCAGTCACTTTACCAAAAGACACCCCACCAATATCGTATACGTCTCCTCAATTGCAGGAGTGCAGAGTGGAAGGTAGATACTAGTATACACAGTACTGTAAAAAAGAAGCAAACGAGAACAATTTGTGGTTGCATTTTTCTACAGAATGGCTAGCAGACCTACTGGGGGTGGACGCCAACGCCTGTTCACCCAACAGCAGGAACTTGCCATAGTGAACCTAGTCAGAGCAAACAATGCAATCCGTCTCTACCAGCTACAGCAACAAATACTTGCAGATAGGCAAGTATTCGACAACATAAATCGAGTAAGCATTACAACCAGGGCATGAAATTAACACCCGCCCACCCGCCAAATGCGGGTGAATTTTGCAATTGGCGGGTAACACTGTCAATCTACCTGCCACATTGGCGGGTAGCCAATGAGAATTGAGTGATTCAGACGCGCAACTATTGGTAAGCAGGGTACGCGGTTGCTTACGGGCCCAGACCAATCAGGGGCCTGCATCACTGGAAGACATTGATTGACAGCCGGGGCCCCCTATCGCATTTGCATTACTCGCGACAATCCCAGCAGTCCCACGTGCAGCCACTGACCAATCGGTAGTGAGAACGGGTCAAATTCATTTCCTTGTTTCTGATAACGAAGACAAGACGTGTGTGACTCGAACATTTCACATTTACCAACAAAACGTACAGCGACAGACCGTGCAAAACATTTCAGACTGTCCTGCCAACCGGTAGACATTTTAACATCAATGTACGCTGTAGCGATGTTTCACTCTGAAAGCTGCTGCCGTTTCAGTCCTGTCCTGGGCTGTTGCTCCATTTCCCCCGCGACGCGCGCGCGCACACACACACACACACACACACACGGACACACACACGGACACACGGACACAATCACACGGTGAATGCAGGAAAAAACGGAGATGAGACGTACATAATAACCTAAATTGAGGACAGCTACGCTCATTATTGTAAGTGCAATAAGTTAAAGTCCAATAAGTAGCTACTCAAACCGTATGAATGTGTGTCCCAGACCAGGATAGGAAATTAACTAACAATGTAAAGATCAACAAGCCACTGACACATAGGCTTAGCTGTATGTTCAAATTTGATTAATTCAATAAATTATTATGTTTTGCCTTAATACACAGGCTACGATGAATAGGACAGGATAGGATCAGAGAGACACAGTAATTCCTGTTTTTCACCTTTATGAGGCAAAAAAAAAATCTGGCTGGTAAAAAGTCATTGTGGCGGGTGGATTTTTAAATCCACCCGCCACAGTGGCTGGTGGTCAAAAAAGTTAACTTCATGCCCTGATTACAACTATCAGACGCATCTTGGTAAAGCACAACATGACCATGAAGCAATTGTACAGGGTCCCATTTGAGAGGAACAGTGTCAGGGTCAAAGAACTTCGACATGAATATGTACAGGTAAGTGTTTCAGTCCTTTACATTTACAATAAAGAATGGGTGCAGTCCAGTAACAGATGAATATGTACCACTAGATTAGTACCACATAGATACATTCAGAAAGCTACACAGGTACCTGTGTGGTGGGGTGGGTCGGTTCTGTATGTGTAGTAGTGTAGGTGTGTGCTTTGAGTAAAGCCATCCACAATATGTATTTTTGTTACAGAGAATCTTGGACATGGACGGAGCTGCCCAGCCGCACGTCCCGGGGCAGCGTGGGGGAAATATCACATTGTGTGCTGCCATAAGTCTTCGAGGGCTACCGCACCATCATGCCAAACTGGGTCCCTATAATGCGCAACACAATCACATTTCTAGATGCACTTCATGATGCAGTTGTACAGGATGGACCAGAGCAGCCCAGGTTTGTTGTTGTCTGGGATAATGTTAGTTTCCATCGGGCTGCTCTGGTCCAGAACTGGTTCACCAACCATGATCAATTTGAAGTTGTGTACTTGCCCCCTTACTCGCCATTTCTAAATCCTATAGAGGATTTTTTTTTCCGCTTGGAGACATTGCCTCTTCTACAGGCAATGGAACAGGCCTGCGGAGACATTGAGGTGAGGTCAATCCAGGGATGGATTCGGCACACAAGGGGATATTTTCCCCGATGCTTAGCGAGAGAAGACATTGCTTGTGATGTTGATGAGATCCTGTGGCCAGACCCCAACAGACGGCAGGATCCATAAGCCCACTTGCGCACAATTGTGTTTTTCTGTGTTTACAGTAGTGTATTGTTTGTTTTTATTTTTGATTTAACTGAATTTACTGTACTGTAAAATATACTACTGTAATGTAATGATTTTGAATTCAGTATTTCATTTTTTGGTTGTTGTGATAACATGCCCTCTGTGGAACTGAATAAAAACATTGAAACAAAAGACTGCCGTTTTTAATATAAAGTAGACTAGTGTGTTGCTGCTGATCTGAAAGTGCATTCATATGATGCAAGTGGGTATCATTTTGTCATCAGAGTGACATTTTGACAAAGGATTGTTAGGTTTTGATAGCACAGTTTCAATTTGACATGTGTGAATGGTTTATTTCCAAGTGTTGTGTCTTATTTGCTTGTGTAGAGTTTTGACACAATGAGCCAAATTTTGCAAAACGTGTTCAAGCAACGGGCAAAACGGTAATAAACACGGGATTGTTCTTTCAAGTACTTGTAGAGACAATACAATCTGCAAGTTGGGCAGGCGAGACGGTCCGCTTCCAGGCTCTCCACTTCTCATAGTAAGTAGTAGTAATGAAAGTAATGAAAAGTAATGAAATACGTATGGCAGGGCACCTTTAAAGTCCAAATTACATTATGTCAAACTGGGTTTTCTGCTTCAACATACAGAAGGGCTATGTAATGTACATTTGAGAATATTTTGAGATTATATTTTATTGATGTGCATTAAACAGTCAGTATGAGAATTGAGAACATTTTACCCTATAGCTAACCGTGTTGTTACAGTTGTCAACAGTAGCTTTCTAGGTGATGTCTTTTGATCTATGAACATCACCACCAGGGAAAGAATGTGCAATGCTAATGTCAGTTAGTCAGATCGCTCATTAGCATTGTTTACATTGCTCAGTTTGGATGCTAATGTTGTGCTTCTTATTCTCCGGCTTCTTATCTAGGCTACATTTATTAGCACACATTTGTTGTATGTTGTTTTGTGCACCTGCCTGATGTCGCCCGCCCCCCCCCTCCCCCCCCCTTTTTTTGTGATGCATGAGATTGATGTCAATCTTCTAATTTCTTTCTCAATAAAGAAAATGGAATATGCATATTTCCCAAAAGGCTGGACTTTGTCCTTTACTTACTGAAAGAGTTAAAGTGTTTGCTGTATATGTCTTTAGCTCATCTCTGGCTACCCAACAGTTTCAGCTCTTGGTGAGCAAAAATGTTTTGAGGCAATCTCATAAAATGTCAACAACGCTGCTCATGCTGCATCCCCACTGCACTCAAGCAGGAGTACTGTGAGAGGGGTTCGGGGGTGGTGGGTGGATGTCTTGAGAGAGTACAGAACCTGTTTTAATGGACAGGCACTTGGCACCTTTTCCCCCAGAGAGGCTACAATGGCCACAGCCCAATCAGTGTCTGCTGAGGCACTGGAGCCTGTTGGCTCGTACAAGCCAATCCCCAATCTCCCCCCTGCCTTCCCGCCTGCCCGTTTCTCCCACCCAGGCCTGCCTGTACAAACATGCTGCCAAGCCAAACACTCACTGATGAAAAACAAATACGACGCTGTCAGCCTCGCTACCTCACAGGCTGCAAACGACTCGGGGAATTTAACCTCGTAACTCATGTACCTCCCAAGCCCCGTCTCGGACAATTGTAGATGTCACTGTAGTGGATTGGATATATTGTAAGCATATGAATCTTGTGTGTAATATAAACACCCCCCAGGAGGGCTCCCGTTTAACTGCTTAACAAATGTCACTGATCTGTTTGGGTTACAATTAGCATTGCATTAGCAGGCCAGCCGTATAGCCGTCAGGTGCTGGGCAGCTTTGGCGGCCTGTAATAAAATGAAACAACCTTGTTTCTTTTTCAGTTTGTTTTCCACTTCATTCCACTGCATTGTCTTTCATGATAACCCACGCTGAGCTGATCTGATCTCATCTCATCTTTGTAGAGAAAGGGATCAATGTGAGAGCCACTGGAGGGTGCATTAGAGGATCCACACCAACTGGGTCCCTCTCTCTGTTCATACTTTATCAAAGGCATCTAATTAGGCATATGGGTAGGGAAAGAACAATGATGTATAGGCTGAAGGAGTCGCTTCTGGATGAGAGTCGCAGAGAAACAAGTGCTTTGCTGCTTCTCAATAGGAGGGAGGGAAGACGGTGCATGTTACAGTTTATTTTGCAATAGTGAGATAATTTCATCCAAGGCATAGGAGATGGGGGCCTGGTGGATCATTCAAAAGGATGCGTTTTGAAAAATGAATACCTTCTGAATTGTTTTTGTTGAAAATTTCACACAACCTTTGTTTAATCCAGGAGGTTACATAAGAGGGAGGTCTGGTTCACGAAGAAAACTTGGCAAAGAGAAGTTGGGATTGTGGCACACACAGGAGACATGAAAATAATCGTCCTTGACACATTGAACTTTCTCAGATGTCCATGGAGCCATCCACATCTAATGGCAAAGACCATCCTTAAAGGGGTGATAGAATGATTATATAGGGTATTTCACACTGTTCCTTAAGGTCTCCTTATATGGTATGCAACATTGGTTGGGCTGCAAATGTCCCAGGTGATTTTCTGTGGGTCCTTTTGCATCTCTGTGCAATGGCTCTATTTGGAACGAGAGCTTTTCTTCCAAATATGGTATGCTCATGAATATTTAGATGAGCTGTGCGCCGATTGGTTGAGCACCCAAATACACATACATTGGAGACGAGACAGCACGTCTCATATTTCAGACACAGACTATTTTATGCAAGAAATCAACTATATAAAGCTCAAATATGGGCCGTTTTACGAAAATGTATGGCTAATTGCAAATTTGGTAAGACGTGTCGGACTTCAGATCCTCCACACAGTCTGATTATGATATATTTACACTTACAATTTCGTCATGCCACTTATTTCACAGCTACCCTATCTAACAAAGCTAACACTAGTGTCCGATTTCAATGTAATGCATTTATATGAATTTGACGGCTTTATTTAGCTGCTAGCATCCCTTCAATCCTATGTGTAAAGATCGCGGCTAGGTAGCTCCACTTTCGGCATAATTATAGTATATTTACACTTTGAATCATCATGCCACTTATATTACAGCTACCCTAAGGTCTTACAAAGCTAACACTTGTGTCCGATTTCAATTTAAGGCATTTCTGTAAATTTGAGAGGTCTATAGGAGGAGCTGTCAGCTAGGCTAGCTATGTGTCCCATTCAATCCTATGGAAAGATCGCCGCTCCACTTTCGGCATAACTAACATATATTTACACTTAGAATTTCGTCACAGCACTTATATTACAGCTACCCTAAGGTCTTACAAAGCTAACACTTGTGTGCGATTTCAATTTAAGGCATTTTTGTAAATTTGAGAGGTCTATTTAGGAGGAGCTGTCAGCTGCTAGTGGAAAGATCGCCACTCCACTTTCAGCATAACTATCATATATTTACACTGTGAACGGCACTTATATCACAGCTACCCTAAAGTCTTACAAAGCTTAGCTAACACTTGTCCGATTTCAATTTAATGCATTTTTGTGAATTTCAGCGGTTTCGTTTGGAGGAGGCTAGCTAGCGCTCATTGATAGAGCTAGCTACATCCAGCTCACCGCGGGCACTATCAATTATACTCACAGACAAGACAAGGCGTTTATTTTCCCGATTGATTGTTTAAATAACTCAACACACATATCCAGAATTTAGTAGGCCAGTGTACCAGAAACTGTGACTTTGCGCGGGTATGGAGCGCCGCGGGCTGCCAGCCGTGACGGACCTCCATAAAGCTCACAGCGGGCCGGGGTCTGTGAAGGAGGACAGGCCAGGTGGCGGGGCGGACAAAATTTGCAATTAGCCATCAATTTTCGTAAAACGGCACGTATTTGAACTCTACATAGTTGATTTCTCACATAAAAAAAGTAATGTATAACATTTCTGAGATCTGCGTGACCTAGATTCAGAAGACCAGCTAAGCTGACCTCAGGTCAGTCGTGTAGCCTATGTAAATGTTGGGGCGTGACAAAGGTAGAGACTAGAGCCAAATAAGGATTGAAATAAGGAGGAGCCACCGAGTTGACGTCAACTCAGCGGTTCATTGGGATTTGCCCGTTTTCAGAGGCAGTTTCAAATAGTGAGATTTGCAGAGGAAAGAGGTGTCAATGGGATTTTGAGGTTCTATGTATGTCCTATTTACCCACCAAACTGTTGTTATTCAACTATGACAAGGTAAAATCGGTTTTGCATTCTATCACCCCTTTAAAAAGAGACAAGAGTTGCAATCTTTGCCCATATATGACCAAAGTTCCATACTTAGAAGGTTCTGTTTGCTCCACTTTTTAGACCATAGCATCTATTAAAAAACATTGGTTGCCAGACTGGGTGTCGCAGCACACTAAGGTGCCTTAAAGATATCCCATGGAGGTTTAGTAGCAAGGTTAGCCTATTCTGTTTGTATCTTGTGCATGTAAAGAAGGACAATAGTGTGAGGTACATAAGGGAGTTTTGCCCTATTGTACCTGTGTGCACGCTAGTGACAAACACTATTTACTTTATTCCTCTGATTGACAGTTGGTGGCAGTAATGTGACAAGAAATGTGGCAATGAGCTATCAAAGTGAAGGAAGAGGAAGACATGTAGGTTTAATCTTCCACCAATTGGTCCAGTAAATGATTTGTACATACATTTGACATGAAAACAATCTGGCGAAAAACAATGAATGAACTTTGTTGAAAAAAGAAAAAAGGAAATCCAAAGGGTACCTTTAGGGATGGGCCCAGGGTTCCACATAATTTATTCATGTATTTGTATTGACATTTTTAAACATATTTCATCACATAAAAAAATGTGCCAACATTTACTCATTAAAGTACATTTTATTACATATTTGTTTAATTTGTTTTCATTCAAAATAGAGAAGTTAGCAATAAACATCAAACCAACTGCATTAAAAAAGACAATTACATATGCAGTTATGCCGCAGCTACGATTGGTGTTATCACAGCTCATGGTTGCTCGTTGTCGTAGTAGTGCAATACAAACTTTTCTTTCACAATTTCTGAACCTTAGCTTTCCAAAAGAAATGTATTCAGACTGTACAATGAAGGCTTAGGGTTTGTAGTGCTCGGTATTGCATACAGAATGTCTCTGCAGGGAAAAGCTTTCAAATGCAGCGAATGGTGCCATGTATGCTCAGAAGAAATTTCGAGGTGAATCAACTCTTTTTCGCCAGTGAAAAAGATGTTGAATCCTTAAAGTTAGTGAAACAGCTAAAAACAGAATCAATGCATGTCATGTGCGCATGTTTCTTTGTGTGCGTTTTTCCTAAAATAAAAAAAAAAACTAAAATGTACGCTAATATTTACTGAAGGCTTCTGTGGTTAAAGAAAGTTGGGAACCTGAAATGTAAAACAACTGGCAGCAGAGGCAAAAGGATAATGCATACTGTGCTAAAAGAAGCATAGTTCAGTTTTATTTGTTTTCTTCCTCCCTTCTTCTTGAGCTGTCACTTCACATGCGGTGACCATTGCTCCCCATTCTTTCATGGCTCTGGCAGTAACATAAAAAATCTTGTCCTGTGCACTTTGATATACACCCCTGATGCAAGATGTGCATTACTAATGAACCATAGAGACAGATTAATGTGGAAGGCAAACAGCGTCCTGTTGAAAATCCCAAAAGGTCCCCCATCTGGCAGGCGAGCATTGTTTAGTCTCACTTCCAACTCCTTTTTTAGGAGGAGGCCATTTTGATGAAGAAAATGGATGATCCAAAGTCCGCCGGTCACACCAATTGGTACCGTGAAAATACTGCCTGTGTTTGACTAAGGAGGCCAATGTCAGCAAAGGCCCCCGAAGCAACCGTTAGCTAAATAAGCCTTGTCAGGTCTCGCTATCAAAGTCGAGGTCTATATAGGGAGATTTATACCCCTGCCATTGTTGTTGTTTGAATGCCCCCAGAGAGCCTCCATTAAAGATGTGTGCAGTCTTACGGCTGCACAGGTCCATGCAGAGACTGAACAAACCCAGTGGACAGCAGGCCTGTCAGGGCTGTGTTTGAGGAGGGCTTGAAAAAAGTCTGTCTGTCACCACAGAGCAAATGTGTTAATCTGAGAGAAAACAACACCTCTGAGATTCCCCCCGCCGCTCTATTGACTCCATGTAGACTCAATAGTGTTCATCAAGTGCTGTTCGTTCACATCATTAGATAGCTTGCAGCAGTGATGGAAGTAGTCAGATCCTTTACTTAGGTAAAAGTACTAATACCACACTGTGAAAGTCCTGCATTGAAAATGTTACTGGAGTAAAAGTATGTAAGTATCATCAGGAAAATGTACTTAAAGTATTAAAAGTAAACGTACCCAATGCAGAAAAATCCTCACATTTTGGAAACTGGAAATGATCCAAACAGTTATGTGTTTAATGGTCTAATCATTTCAGCTGGACTTGTAGGCCGTTATATTGTTGGCTAGTTTCATTTATAAGAAGAACATCAGATTTTATAAACAATTGTGTTTTGTGTGCAGAAATCTTAATGTGTAAAGTAACTAGTAACTAAAGCTGTCAGTTGAATGTAGTGGAGTAAAAAGTACAATATTTCTCTCTGAAATGTAGCGGAGTAGAAGTAGAAAGTGGCATAAAAAGAAAAGACTCAAGTATAGTACAAGTACCTTAACATTTGTACTATAGTACAGTACTTAAGTAGATAAACTTGTGTTCCACCACTGTCCCTTTGTATTTAAAGCTTGCATTCATTAGTGCACTGTATCTCACAATAAGAGAATACAGCTGCACTTTAATCAGTTAACAATAATCAGTGCTTTAATCTCCATGCCAACAGTTTTCTCTCTTGAAACCACTTTGGTTTTTCTGGGTAAAACCATGGCCAAGAAACACAAAATTAAGTGTATTTTTAAGCAAAAAGGAAATGGAGATGTAAGATCATAAGAGACGTTAGTCAGTAAAAGTAAGTACAAGTACCTCAAATTTGTACTTAAGTACAGTACTTGGGGGCAACCCCCACTCACCCACTAGAGTGTGCGCTCCATGTAGGCTGAGTCCTTGGCAGCGGCCGGAGGTTAGAATCTGACCCACGGGCCTTTTTTGCATGCCGTCCCCCCTCTCTCTCCCACTATCCTGTTGTCAAGCTGTCCTGTCAATCCTAACCCTGTCTAACCCTAACCCAAACCCTCCAGGATTTCACAGCCTTTTTTTGAGATTCTTGCGGCCCAAAATGCCTGATTTTGCGGGAGCTTTTGTAAAAAAGTACGCGTCGCCCCGAATTCACGGTGATTGGTTGAATTCACGCAAATTGTTGCCATTGCGATTTATTTTTAAGTCGCTGCTGCCAAGTCACCAAAATCATTGGTTCCCATGGAAACCACGCAGTGACTTATGACGCCTGTGAACAATGGTTAAAGATATGGCGGAGGCAATTTGCACGAGGAGTAAGCTGTTTCTCTGTGGAGTTTTAACTTTAAGTTTAACATAAAGCTAGTTAAACGTGTTTAAAGCTAACAACAAGTAAAAATAATTGAAATTGACATTGTGAATGATTCCTGTGAAGGTATGATACTGTGAACCACTATGAGTCAGCTTCTTAATAGCCACGGATTGTGGATCTAATTGATATTCTTGTGGAGCTGTTAACAGAGTTGGAGGACAAAGGTAAAATGTTCCTCCACAGAGCTGTATAAATTCATAGCACCGCCTCGCTGTTATTGCAGGAAGAGTTGGAGTCATAACACACTTTATAGAGCTAAAAGTCTGCTCCCAAAACCCAAAGAGTGTGAAGCAAGCTCACTGGAGATGAAATCTCAGCATATGGTGCTATGGTTATGAAACTACTAGTATAAACTACTAATAGCTCATGGGACACCCTCCTACTCTAAGAACACACGTTTCTAAGAGATGATAAAACAATTTCAAACAGTTTTGTGAGTTATTTTGCTGTAAAATGAATATGAAAGTTATGACTAAACAAGCCCAAGGCTTTAGTGTTAGTCTGAAGGTCTTTTTGTTTTCCTGGTGAGTGAAGTGGGTGACTCACGCTTCCATATCAGTAAAGTAGCCTAAATTTAAAAAAAAGAATAGCCAAAAATCCCTCCTATTTGAGTTCAACTTAAAGCTGCAATACAACAGTGACACATTATCAACATATGAAGTCGATATAGCACATGTGTTAGCGAATAGTTGCCTATTTACACATCCAGCGGACACACAGCAGCATTAGAATTAATTTCAATTCAATTCAATTTTATTTATAGTTTGGAGAATATGGAGTCATCTATCTGGAAACTTGGAGAATGCAAGGCCAATATTCACTGTCATTTTAGTTCTGTTCTTATCCCCACTAGGGGTGTCACCATTTTGATTTTCAATCAAAAATCAATTGAAATGAGCTTTTGATCTTGACTATCAAAATCTAAAGCAAGATCGTTGATTCCCCCAGTATTTTTTTCTCTCTCCACCCCTGCTTCCAAAGATAAAAATAACTGAAAAAATGTAGCTTACTGGCTGGTAGCCTGCAGCTGCACTTTTCCAGACACCATGACCACTGCCGAAGTCGATAATATAACGGACAAACACAACTGGAAAATCCTCCTGCTTCCCTGAAGTCACCGGTGTGGCAACTCTTGCCTTCCTTGTGAGTGAGTTATGTTAACAAACAACAGTAACAAAGGAGAAATACGTGGGCTTTGACGGGACTCTATGGTGCATTCAGATGCACCTTGTTAAACTAATGGTGCATTCAATTGCACCGGGTAAACTCTGATATAGTCAAACTTTTGTTGTAAAGTACCTTTCTGCCAGCTAGTGGCTCTTTTGTGGCATTGCCGTCACTGCTGAACGTTTAAATTGAAAATTGAGTTGAATTGTGACCTTAAAATCAGAAGGCAAATCGAGTCATGGATTTGGAGAATTGTTCACATCTTCTTTTCCTGCCAAATGCCCCACAACATCGTTCACAGTGTGTTTTTCACTGTACACAGCTACCTGCTGCTGCTACAACTGAGGTCGATGAGAGCCGTGAGAGTGAACCAATGCAAAACCATGAAACCAAAACAATGAGCTAAAAGATGCTAAACGCTCCGTAGAGCTCAGAGGAACTGCACAATTGGTCATATTTTTATAAAAATAGTGCAGCTTGAAATAACAAACTTATGAATTAATTATTTCAAACTCAAGACAAAAATTGGTTGGTTCACGGAAGAGGTTGAATGAATGGTATAAAGTAACATATCATTAATGCATTCTGAAAGTGTACAAAGAAAACCTTTATGAAAAGGTATTCTACAGTTATTTCAATATTTATTTTTCTTTCTAAATGCATTACTAATGTAGTCAGTTGAATATCAAAACTGTGCACTTATCCATAATCCTAATTGTTTTGATATTCAATCTGGATGAAGCAACTCTGTAACAGAATCTGAAGCATCAGGAAGACGAGTGATGTTCTACAGTCGTTTAACAACTTGAGTGACCATTTCCTTTGATATATTAATAAAAAAATACAGCCCATATGTTTACTCACATAATAATCCCCAAAATAATTAAAAATACAATTGACGGAGTGCCTTCTCCAGGTAGGGAATGAGTCCTTACCCCAAGTGAAGGAGTTTAAGTACCTTGGGGTCTTGTTCGCGAGTGAGGGGACAATGGAGCTGGAGATTGGTCGGAGAATCGGCGCAGCGTGGGCGGTATTACATTCTGTTTATCGCACCGTTGTGACGAAAAGAGAGCTGAGCCAGAAGGCAAAGCTCTCGATCTACCGGTCAGTTTTCGTTCCTACCCTCACCTATGGTCATGAAGGTTGGGTCATGACCGAAAGAACGAGATCCAGGGTACAAGCGGCCGAAATGGGTTTCCTCAGGAGGGTGGCTGGCGTCTCCCTTAGAGATAGGGTGAGAAGCTCAGTCATCCGTGAGGAGCTCGGAGTAGAGTCGCTGCTCCTTCACGTCGAAAGGAGCCAGTTGAGGTGGTTCGGGCATCTGGTAAGGATGCCCCCTGGGCGCCTCCCTAGGGAGGTGTTCCAGGCACGTCCAGCTGGGAGGAGGCCTCGGGGAAGACCCAGGACTAGGTGGAGGGATTACATCTCCAACCTGGCATGGGAACGCCTCGGGATCCCCCAGTCAGAGCTGGTTAATGTGGCTCGGGAAAGGGAGGTTTGGGGTTCCCTGCTGGAGCTGCTCCCCCCGCGACCCGACCACGGATAAGCGGACGACGATGGATGGATGGATGGACAATTCAAATTTGCCTAGACTTATATAACAGACTGACATCACTTTAATTGACAGAATTTTGATTTGTATGTTAAAAAATAAAAAACATATTATTCTTTACTTATCATGGATGACGCTATCTGTCAAAGTTATGTGGTCCTTTAAACCTTGTATAGTCTTTCCGTCGATCATGCACTCTTCCTTGTTGTTTGGTTTGCCTGTTTATAAAGCATACAGTAGCCTATAAATTATTCCCCAAATCTGCGTTACGTTGTTTTAGCCAACTACATTCCAATGTATTACTATTGTTACACTTCTTTCTGGAATTCATGATCAAAAAAACCTTCATTTACATAAAGCTATACCTAATTTGTGAGTAAAATGAGCAACATGTTTATGGATATCACAGATTTTTACAATTTTATTTTGGCGTATGGAACCATCCGTTATTTTTGGTGAATTTAGTTGAAAGAAACCCATATTTTGATATAAACCTTGAACAGGAGGGTTAACAAACATTGTTAGACCAATAACACAAAACTGTAATCCATTCTTAATGAAAGCGGTTGATCAGTGACACATTTCTAAACTTTATAATCGCTGGGAGCCGAACCAGAGAGAGCATAGAGCTGTTTGATCACACCAGTGCTGAATACAAAGCCTTCCCATATCAATGCCCAGATCCAGAACTGTGAGAATACTCCCCACTGACCAGACCAGATGCTCCATGTTCCCACCTGGAGAGAGCAGATGATAGGACACCGCTGCCCCCCCGGCCGGGACAGAATCTGTGTCCTTTGATCTGCAGATGCTCCGATGTCCCCGCTGCAACTAACACCTGAGCTCTCCCCTCTTCACCCTGGGCTGACTGGCTATGGTCAAGTTTTGATTTCTCCACATTTGTATGCCCCTGTGATGCACAAACAGAGATAATTAACAAGAGGAAGTTATGAGATCACATGAGAGAGGCACCGTTGCTCCATCCGGTGCTTAGCACAGCCCAAGACGAGTGTGAGAAATGCCAATAAAACTGAGCATGTGTTTTTCCCATCCCATGTGGAGGAAGGTCTGGCAATGCAACAACACACACATCAACAACAATAATTAAAGATAAAAAAGTAAAACATATATGACTACTATGAAATAAATGTATTATTTTTCTTCATTGATTATTATTATTATTTCATGTGATGTGGAAACGTGAAACCTCCAGTGTACTTTGTGTGTTCATCCATCTGCCTAGTGTGGCGAGGAGGGGTCATCATTCTAGAATAAATAACTACTGATAAGGGAAACTAATGATGAGGAGAGGAAACTTAGGAACCGACAACGCCACCTAGGGACTTGCACCCCAAGATATGAAAATCCAAATTCTCAATAAGGACACAGGTGCAAAACTGATGAGGCAGAGACAGTAGATAAAACAGAACAAATGTTTTTATTAACAAAAAGAATTTAAGAAAAGGTTATAACAATACTAAAAACTGCAATGAAGTACATATAATAAACTCCAATTAGTGGGCTGGGGCTTCAGTGGGGGCAGACTGCGGAAATGATACCCCGTCTCCCTAGTCTGGGGGCAACAGTACAAACACTACAACAAAACATGCATTAACAGAATCCCAGTGCCTACTTGCATGCAACGGGAGCGAGGTTCAACACGGTGCCTAGCCGCCCGCACTCAGGACACCCAGGCCACACCAAAATGGCAAGAAAACAAAAGAAAGATACTCCTGAAACAAAGAATCAAAACTTAACAAAAACCAACAACCCCATTGGTAACTAAATCTCAGAACATATACTCAAACTAAATAAAAGAAATATATTCCAAGTAACCAAATGTCACAAATAAACTAACGAAAAGAAAGAAAGCAAACCTAACAAAACAAAGTAAAGCAGAGCAGCAACAGGTGAACCTAAAACACAAAAAGGCACATGTTAATTAGGGGAACAACTTTAAATCATCAGAAGACAAACTAGAAATGGGGACCCTACTCACCACTATCAGCAGGCAACCACCACCAGGGACCAGCAAATGGCTAAACTGAACCAGCTGAGGGCTTTTATACTGCACCTGGGCAGGGGGAGGAGCTAAGGGAGGAGTTTTGCTGGGCTACTGGAGTTGCGTTCACTACACCTCACCTGTGCTTCACTACAATCTACCCCTAGGTTTTGAATCGTCGGCCCGACGATTGGCACTCACTGCCAAGGCCTAAATACAGCAGAGCCACTAAGCACAGGCCTCAGAGAGTTCGTAGCCCCAATAGCGCTACTCCCAGCAGCCTGTGGGAGGTGGTGAAGGTTTGGATGTCTGCCTGCATTTGGACGGGTGGTCCTTCTTGGCGAGGCCTCATTGGTACTTGACGTTTTATTTACTGGACCTTCACTTGGTTGAGGTGTTGCAGGAGCCTCGTTTAGGTTTAGTGAAAGGGTGGTGGTGACTGGGACAGCCATGGGTTCACAGACCACTACAGCCCAGTCACCTTCAGACGAGGACTCATCTGCTGGGGTGGATCCCATCCTTTCAGGGGGCTCACTGGGGGGGCGATCAGCAACACAACCCACTTTGCCTTTTAATAGCGAACGGTGGACGTGCTTTACCTGCTCGAGGTCATGCACAGGTGCCACAGTGTAAACAGATCCTCCCAATCCCGGAGCTTTCAATACTTTGTACACTGTTGCGCTCCAGATGTCTTGGATTTTGTGACGGCCCCTTACTCCAGTGTCTCTAAGAAGGACCAGCTGACCTTCTTGCAGGGGGGTCTCTCGAACGTGCTTGTCGTAGTGCTCCTTCCGCCGGGCAGCTGCAGCTTCCAGATGCCTAGTTGCACTCTCAAAAGCATGGCGAAGCCGAGTCTGATGTTCCACAATCCAATCATGGGGTTGGCCAGCTACAGGTTCCTGTACTCTGCCCAAAAGGAAGTCAACAGGTAATTGTGGGTCTTGGCCAAACATCAGAAAAAATGGAGACTCACCAGTGGACTGATGTGCAGTGGTATTGTAGGCTAAAGTCACTTGGGGCAGGTAGCTAGACCAGTCCCTCTTCTTGGTGATGGGCAGAGTGCGGAGGAGGTTATGTAATGTTCGGTTAAACCTCTCACATTGGCCATTTCCAGCCGGATGGTAAGGGGTGGTGTGGCTTTTCTCAATGCCATACATATGGCAGAGCTGCTGGATGAGATTACTCTCAAAGTTCCTGCCCTGATCGGAATGGAGGCGACCGGGCACACCAAACCTGCAGAACCACTCGTTAACCAACACTCTGGCCACGGTAGATGCCCGCTGGTCATGGGTTGGGACAGCTTGAGTATACTTTGAAAAGACATCAGTCATGACTAGGATGTTCTCCACCCCATTCTTCGATGGCTCCAGAATGGTAAAATCAATAGCCAGGACCTGATTTGGACGAGAAGCAAGCAAGTGACCCATAAATGCACAGGCTGTAGGTTGAGTGTCTTTGGCTACCTGGCAGCGTTCACATTCCTGACACCACTGCTTGATGTCATGATGCATCCCCGGCCAATAGCACCGCTGACGGACCAGCTCTGTTGTCCGCCCAGCACCTTGGTGGCCATGTTCATTATGCAGCTCCTGTAGTACCTGTGTCTTGAGTGATGCAGGTAGTACCAGCTGGAGCACCTCGTCCCCCCTGGGGAGGATGACACGGCGATAGAGCACCCCTTCTTGCTCCACTAGCCGGTCCCACTGTCTGGCCAGCACTAGGAGGTCCTTGGGAGCCTGCCGTTGCTCAGCTGCATTAGGGGCCCTATTTCTGCTCCAAAAGGTCAGGAACTCTTTGATGACTGGATCTGCTTCCTGCAAAACATGCAGATCAGGGGTAGAGTGGCAAGGAAAAGCTGTTACAGTGGCTTGGGTCACCTGGTTTTCCTCAGCCACCTGTTGTAGCAATTCTGGGACTGATGTGCCTGGAGCTACATGTTCGGAGGTGTGGATGCTTGGGGGATGCTGCCTGGAAAGTGCATCTGCATTCTTGTTGCTTCGACCAGGCTTGTACTTGATGGAAAAGTCAAAAGAAGCCAACTGTGCAACCCAACGATGCTCTGTAGCACCCAGCTTTGCTGTGGATAGATGACTGAGAGGATTGTTGTCTGTATATACTACACACTTCTGTCCCAATAGGTAGTCTCTGAATTTTTCTGTCATAGCCCATTTAAGGGCGAGAAATTCCAGTTTCATGGAGCTGTAATTCCTCATGTTGCGTTCGGTGGGCTTAAGGCCACGACTAGCATATGCAATGGGTCTGACCTTACCCTCTTGTTCTTGGGAGAGCACAGCACCCAGTCCGCTGTAACTGGCATCCACCTCCAAGAGGAAGGGTAACGAGAAGTTGGCGTAGGCCAGGACCGGAGCAGAAACCAACCTTCTTTTTAGGCCCTCGAAGCCCTGCTCACACTCCTCCGTCCATACAGCATGCAGGCTTGCTTTCGATGGCTTTCGCGCTTTGGTGCCGGCGAGTTGAGCAACCAGTCGATGCAACGGGGCTGCCAGCTTGGCAAACCCCTCTACGAAGCGTCTGTAGTAGCTGGCGAATCCTAGAAAAGAGCGCAGCTCTGACACTTGGTTAGGCTTTGGCCACCTTGCCACGGCTTCAATTTTGCCAGGATCAGTGGCTACACCGTTGCTGGAAATGACGTGACCCAGGTAGTTCACTTCTGGCTTGAAGAATGAGCACTTCTCCAACTTCACCTTCAGTCCTTCCTGTTGCAGGCGACCCAGCACAGCATCCAGGCGCTGAATATGCTCTGTCACAGAAGCAGAAAAAACGACAACATCATCCAAATACAACAACAATGATTGACCATGCTGGTCCCCAAAGATCATTTCCATCAATCTCTGGAAAGTGCTGGGGGCGTTGCACAAACCAAAAGGCATCCGATTCCACTCGAACAACCCAAAAGGGGTGCAGAAGGCCGTCTTTGCCTTGTCTTTCTCTGTGACAGGTACTTGGTTGTATCCAGCAGTCAGGTCCAAAGTGGAGAACCAGTGAGCCCCTGATAAAGCATCAAGGGATTCTTCAATACGGGGCAAGGGAAAAGCATCCTTGCGAGTCTTACTGTTCAGAAGTCTGTAGTCCACACACAACCGAAGGCTGCCATCTTTCTTTTTCACAAGCACAATGGGAGAGGCAAAGGGGCTACTACTTTCTCTGATGACCTGTGCATCCAGAAGTTGACGAATGTGGGCCTTCGCTGTCTCGTACTCCGAAGGTGGAATACGCCGATATCGCTGGCGCACTGGCACGTCATCTAGTAATGGGATATCATGAGAAATGAGGTTAGTGCAACCTAAATCTCCCTCATAGGCTGAAAATACCCCACTGTATTTCTGCAGTAGCGCCCCAACTTGACACTGCTCTTCCTGAGTGAGTGCTGCTAAGTCAACTGCATTGATCTTATCCTGCACTAAACTTGTGGTAGTCTGTGAAAAGACAGTAGCTGCTACACCTTCCTTCACCAGGTTATTAGGTGAGTGGACAAGGTAGGCCTCACTTACAGTACCTAGGACTGTACGGGGGTACAGTACAACTTCCTGGGCCCCAACGTTGACAATGGGGATATACACAGTGCCTTTACTCATGTGAACCAGAGCTGGAGAGGCCAATAGTCCAGCAGGCAAACCACTGCTAAGGGGTTCAAACAAAATCTGATTTACCAGATGCTGGGGACCTGTGGCTGCCACCATTTTCATAGTGCCCCCTGGGACTCGGCAAACCCTCCCCCCTTTTACCTTTACACAACCTGAATGTGCAGGGGGGGCTTTAGTTTGAACCTGATGACACTGCTGAAGGGCCTGCTGAATGGGCATGGGAGCCTGTAACACAGAAGGTAGGTTAAATAGAGCCGGCCCATGTTGCACAAACAACTCCCAGTAACATTCTTTGATTATGTTCATTCCCAGTACACCTGGGACTGAGGGCTCCCTATGTGGAATATCTCTGACAACCAACACCCCCCGCCTGGTGGTAGTTTTGCCACAAAGCTGCACATCCAACTCTAGATAGCCCACATATGGTATTGCTAACCCGTTAGCAGCACTTAACCGTAGCCAATTACAGGACTGCAGTTTCTCTGGGCCCCAAGGCTCAAAATGCTGCAAAAAGAAACTCTCGGTCATTGTTGACACCATTGAGCCAGTGTCCACTAAGCAGGGGACCTGCACCCCTCCCATTAGTACTGAAATATTTGGACATTCAGAAACCAATCTTTCCTGAGTAACAGCCAAATCTGAGCCTGTGGAGCCCCCACCTGAACTTTGGCTCAATAGTTCAGGGGGTAAAAGTTTCCCTGGTTTTGGGGAGGTTGTGTGGCTACAAGAGCTGGCTGTGGCTGTATGGCAGCATAACCTTCTCTACACTCTCTCGCAAAGTGACCTGGTTTTTGACACCTCCTACAAATCACGGTTCTCTTACCGTGCCCTGATTGAACTCGAGGGCCCTTTGTCAGGACTGTAAGGCTTTTAGTGAGGTGAGTCAGCTGCTCTTGCTGGTTCCTGAGTATCTCCTTCAGTTCCCTCAAGTCGGAACTGAAGGATGAGTTACCTGGTCCCTGGTGGTTGGGCTGCTTAGCTTGTACAGCCTGCTGGTAGCCAAATGCATTGGGAACAGAACAGCTTCTGCCGCCTGTGCCCCCAGGCATCCCTTCTCGATCCCATCTAATGCCCTCGGTGCGGACATCTATCAAGGTGGCGGTAGGGTGACCCCGGACAAACTGCTTGAGCTCTCTGCGAAGGGAACAGTCAGACACATGCTCAACAAATTGATCTCTCAACAACACTTCTCTATTGAGTAAACCATGAGGGGATCGTTGTACAACCTTTTCCATCAAACACATTAATGCATGAGAAAACTCTTGTAAGTTTTCGCCGTCTTGTTGTTTCCTTGAAAAGAAGTCTTCCTGCAGAGACACATATGATTTCGTACACCCATAAAGTTCTTGCAATATAGACAGGACCTTGTTTGGATCTCTCCTGTCCCCTGGAGACCGATATTTAATTTCCTCCCTTGCTTCTCCCTCCAGGTGATCGTAGATGAAAAGCGCTTGATCCGCTGGAGACAGGTGGCGAGCTCGTATGCAGGCATGGACCTCTTCAATCCATTCCCCAATGTCTAATCCTGTCCTGCCCCTAAACATTGGGCACTTCCTGTCCCTGGGGAGATAGATCAGTCTCTCAGTTACCTGGACAGGAGCTGAGGAGGGTCCAGGAGTTGAAGAACTAGTTGATGCTGTACTTGGCCCAGGCTGGTTATCCTCCTGTTCCCGACGCATCTGTAGGTTCTCAGCTTGCAGCTGAGTGATCAAGTCTCTTAACTGGGCAATCTCCTCCTCCATGACAAAACAAGACAGAAGAGGCAATAGACAGTAACTGCCCGGCACCTGGTGCTGCTCTGCAAGACAAACTTACACAATACAAATAAATGGGGTTGTGGGAAAAAACAAACAATTAAACTACCAGTCTCTGCCTTCAGTAATCCTGCCGACGACGCCAAGTGTGGCGAGGAGGGGTCATCATTCTAGAATAAATAACTACTGATAAGGGAAACTAATGATGAGGAGAGGAAACTTAGGAACCGACAACGCCACCTAGGGACTTGCACCCCAAGATATGAAAATCCAAATTCTCAATAAGGACACAGGTGCAAAACTGATGAGGCAGAGACAGTAGATAAAACAGAACAAATGTTTTTATTAACAAAAAGAATTTAAGAAAAGGTTATAACAATACTAAAAACTGCAATGAAGTACATATAATAAACTCCAATTAGTGGGCTGGGGCTTCAGTGGGGGCAGACTGCGGAAATGATACCCCGTCTCCCTAGTCTGGGGGAAACAGTACAAACACTACAACAAAACATGCATTAACAGAATCCCAGTGCCTACTTGCATGCAACGGGAGCGAGGTTCAACACGGTGCCTAGCCGCCCGCACTCAGGACACCCAGGCCACACCAAAATGGCAAGAAAACAAAAGAAAGATACTCCTGAAACAAAGAATCAAAACTTAACAAAAACCAACAACCCCATTGGTAACTAAATCTCAGAACATATACTCAAACTAAATAAAAGAAATATATTCCAAGTAACCAAATGTCACAAATAAACTAACGAAAAGAAAGAAAGCAAACCTAACAAAACAAAGTAAAGCAGAGCAGCAACAGGTGAACCTAAAACACAAAAAGGCACATGTTAATTAGGGGAACAACTTTAAATCATCAGAAGAAAAACTAGAAATGGGGACCCTACTCACCACTATCAGCAGGCAACCACCACCAGGGACCAGCAAATGGCTAAACTGAACCAGCTGAACCACCGGTTCTGAACCAGAACCGGCTTTTATACTGCACCTGGGCAGGGGGAGGAGCTAAGGGAGGAGTTTTGCTGGGCTACTGGAGTTGCGTTCACTACACCTCACCTGTGCTTCACTACACTAGTAAGCTACGTGTATGTACCATTTCAGGCCGTAGCACGGGTCTTCACATGAGATAGCCAGATAGCTTATTACACAGAACCATCCGAAGGCTGTCAATGGAAACTGTTTGGGAAAGGTGCGGTACAAGACTTCTAGACGCTGCGTTCAGTCATTGCTGTTTACCAAGAAATCATTCCAGTACCTAACTCCCCCTAAATATTTTTTACATACATATTATATTGTGTACGGTGAGTGTTTAAGTGAAACAAACAAGACACAACATGTATGTTAGTGAGCTTCATTGGTGTTGGTAGACATATATATTGTATAAGCTACAGTAGCTCTTTCTCCTCTCCTCCAGTCTTTATGCTTATCTAGGCCAGTCAAATTCAGACTCAGCTTTGTACTTAACACACAGACATGAGATTAATAAAGATAGATAGGTAGAGCGTGTGCCTATATATAGAGGTTCACTCCTTGACACAGTGGCCGCAGGTTCAACTCCGACCTGCGGCCCTTTGCTGCATATCATTCCCTCTCTCTCTCTCTCTCTCCCCTTTCATGTCTTCATCTGTCCAATAAAAAAAATAAAGGCCTAAAATGCCCCAAAAAATATCTTTAAAAAAAACACACACATTAATGTCAAGCTTATTCAGAATTAGCTTTATTAGCCAGGTTTGCGTATACAAACAAGGAATTTGATTCCGGTTAATCTTTGCTCTCAAAGTACATCACTCACTTAACATATAAACAATAAAAACAGAAAGGACAGTAATAAATATAAAAAAAATACTGTTACAGTATAACAATACAATAAAATTTACAAATTTACAAGAAATATACTATTACAATTGAAGAATTGGCCAGATGCAGTTATGCTTAAGGATTAACTGTTCTATATGTATGTTTAACATTAAAACATGATATATAAATATATGAAGATGTCAATTATTATTGTAATACCTTAGAATGGTCATTTTATACAATGTGTAGTGGGGGTTCCCTGCTCAGTCTCTCTTTCAGCCAAGGGGTCCTTGGTCTAAAGACATTGAAGACCCCTGTTCTAAATAGTAACACCAAAGAGAAAGCTACCTTGGGTTGTGTGTTGTGGGCTATTCCAGGTATAGTTGCTTAGGGTTGCATGTTTCTTCTTTTTCCATGGATAAGTGGCCAAATCCAGTCAAAATGCCAACATGTGATATTCCCTGCTACAGAGTTGCTGTACCTCAGCAGTTTGTTGTGGCCTTTTTGAAACTCGTGTTTTCTCTTTTGGAGCAAAACACATCACACGGGAATAGTATGTAGCTGTGGCAATGAGGTGAAGGATAATGACAACAAGCAACTTGATTTTGTAAGCACAAAACTGGAGAATGAGGTAGCATTGTGGTGCCCACCTACAACAACCTTGCTGTAAAGTGGTGAAATACAGCAGACATGTGCCACTGATATTGTATTCTTTATATTAAACTGTAATGCTTATTCTTGGCAGAACAGCTGTAAAATATGCAAATTGTATGTAGTGTTAATAAGTGAGCTCTTATTAACTCAGTGTGTGTGTGTGTGTGTGTGTGTGTGTGTGTGTGTGTGTGTGTGTGTGTGTGTGTGTGTGTGTGTGTGTGTGTGTGTGTGTGTGTATGCGTGTGTTTGTGTATTTGTGCATGTGTATGTGTGTCAATGTGCGGAATATTGAAGTTTGTGTATGTATGTGTGCAGGTGGGTGGGTGCATGTATGTGTGTGTGTGTGTGTGTGTGTGTGTGTGTGTGTGTGTGTGTGCGTTCACATGCTGCTTGTATTCAGTCCGCTGCCTTTGTTGCTAATTACCACTTCTGTTCTCCGATCTAATCTGATTAGAATTCAGTTTTCTGTCCTCTCTTTCTTCTCTTTGTCATCCTCTGCTTTTTTCATCCCCTCTAGAGGAGACAGTCAGATAGCCTGGTCTGATTTTCTTTCAAGCCATGCTGGTTTGTCTGAATGCAAGAAAAGGCTGCCATCCGTACACTTTATCATGGATTCATATCACATACAGCTGGCCATGCATGCAAAATATCACTGTAATGAAGCAGAGGGCAGGAGTTGTACTTTGTAAATGTCACATTTTTCTTTGTATCAGCAAATTCTGCTTTTTTTCCATCACATTTTGCACACTTTTCTGTGGTGTTGTACCATATAAAATGAGTGCAACAGTATACCTAGAGTTTTCTCTTTCATTTTCTAATAATCCAGCCATCCATCCAGGATTATGTTTGATTGCCCCTTGACTTTACTCTGTTAAAATACTTAACATTAAATAGGAGTTCTATTTCGTATAGGCTTCGCCCTCTAAGAGCTGTCGCTATTTGGTTTATCCCTTCGCGCATGCGCAGTCGTGAAGACTTTCTTTGCCGCCCTTGCGTACAGCACGGGCCTCTCCTACGTCCGCAGATGCTGTATATAAACAGAGCGGACACGTAGTTCGTCTCCCAGTTTTTCTTCAAGCTAGCAGCATGAAGGCTACAAGCAAGAGCTCCGGCGGTGTTTCCCACATTTGCCCTGGCTGCAACATCGGCTACATCATGCCGGACGACCTCCATCCCCGCTGTGAGACCTGCCTCGGCGCCACCCACGCCGGCATGGCTCTCACACCCAACGCCGCATGCCAGTTTTGTGCCTGCCTGCCATCTAAAGAGCTTACCCGGCGGGCGGAATCTTTCATGGCTCTTGCGGCTGACGGTATCGGGGATGACAGCTGGGCTGACCGACGGGACTCTGCCGACACCCTGGAGCTGTTGGATGAGGACGTCTTCGGCGGACACGAGTCCGATGACTCATCTTCCTCCCACCGGCTATCCCCCCTCCACCCTGGGAGGATTGGACACAGAGACGGGGATCGACGCCTTTCCTCTAAGGCTCTCCCCAAAGTGGGTTTCCCTTCGGTCCCCCCCCTGGAGCAGAGCCTGGCGTCCATCCTGCTTCCGAAGTCCACATTCTTCGGACACCGGAAGCCTATGCCACCCTCCCCACAGGATCAGGTCTGCGCGCAGGTCACTGACCGGTCCCACCAATGTGTGACCCAGGGCCTCGCGGCTCAAAACAACATTGCCTTGCTGGCCTCCACCATCTCCGCCATGGCCACTGCCGCGCTGTAGGAGAGGCCCGTGCTGTACGCAAGGGCGGGAAAGAAAGTCTTCACCACTGCGCATGCGCAAAGGGATAAACCCAAAAGTGACAGCTCTTAGAGGGCTTCGCCTATACTCATAGAATCTGGAGTTACAATAACGTAACTATCGATCCATGTCTTCATGAGGCCTCTCGCTCGCTCTCTAATCACACACTCACACACACACACACACACACACACACCATTCATCCTTCATCCCTCAGCACAAACATACAAACAACCATAACCTTAATGTACACTGTTGCCAATAGCAACTGCAGCTAGCAACTAGAGAAAAAAAACTAACAAAAATAATGAAAAAGATAGCAAAACAGTTCGGCATAAGCAGCCTGTGTCTCTAAATGGACTCTGAAGTGGCAGCAGGTGAGGGAACAGGCTCATTGCTATATGTGACTGGATGAGTCAGATATGGGGTTTTGGATGGACAAGCAGCATTGTGTTGCGTCACTGTGTGTGTGGCACAACACCACTGTGACATTACATTTACTCCATGTAAAGGAGGGACACGGTGTGCCTGCATGGAGGGGGATTGACGGATTACATCTCATGGGATTCTGGTAATCTGATGAGAACACAAGCACTGATTCTGTGCATTCCCATAATGCATTAGTGTGAGTAGTAATATTTAGAAATAATTAGCTGTGTATTTGAAATAAAATTGCACTTACTTTCTTAGCTTTGGCCATGAAGGACAGTCATGTTTAGTTGGGCAGAAAATACAAAATGTCAGATGATCAACAATCTGACCAAAAAAAAAATAAAATAAATAAAGTCAGTAAAAATGGTATAGGTACATTGAAATATGAAATGCTAAAGAACAGCACAGCCAGTTTGAATGATGTTGCTGGTTGCCTAAAGCCCAGTTCAGACCAGTGATTCGCCAAACTCTGCAGTGTTCTGCAACCTGCCAGTTCACACCAATGCGACGAGACGAGACAGTGTATCATCTCCATAGCAACGACTCTTTGTACTTCTGCCAGGCTTTTTGTAGCTGGATATGTCATTTGTTGAGTCTAAATATGAATGTGGATAACGTCAGTGATACAGTTGCATTTCAAGTGATGAATCGGTGAAAACACGTTGTATTTCTCTGATTCACGGCTTTGTACTAGGCCCTCCCTCTCTTTAGTCACTCTCTAGCTACGTGCTTGTGGGCACACGTTGAGCCTCCGTTAACAGAAATAAAATGTATTATGGGTCTTTTTATTGGAGCTGACTTTACAAGATTACTTCTCTATTGGCTGTTGAAACAGGAGATGTCTCTTACGTTCTAAAACCAGCCTGTGGAGACTCGACCAGCTGAGTTGCAGCAACGCCATCAGCTGGTTTGAGTCGAGCTGAGACGGGCCGGTTCAGACCTTTTCTCTGCGACATTCTAAAGCAGTTTTGTTTCATCAACAATCTTTGGTCTGATCTGGGCTTGAGTTTTCTCTTTCAAATACGTTTGGCTAACCTCAGTCCCAGTTTGGCCTCTCCTATTACTAGCTAAGTGACCAGAAGGTCATTGGAACCACACCTATTAGAATTGTAAAAGACTCAAAGACCATCTGGATGACAAAAATATTCTGTCTGCTACATGATAAAAAAGAAGAGTCTGAGGATTCTGGAAATGTATTCAGAACAGTGTTAAGTGACCTTGGGTTTTTTAAAGATCGGGTATTGTTATTATTTGTTTTTGGCACATAGAGCTGTTAGTCACATGCAATGGTGACACATTATCATGCTGGGGCTATAAGCTAAGATAGTCTTTAAAGATGGTCTAAATGTGACCAACATTCTATATTTAGTGAGATGAGTTTTAAAGCACTTTATTTACATAAAGTTATTTCAGGTTCTTGCTTTTCTTTCGCTGTTAGCATAATAAGTGGATACCGATAATAGTCTTTTTATGGCTACTTGTAGATAGATATACTGTACACATTTCAAATCTAATACAATTGATGTGCTCTCTTGAGATTATGCATGTGATAACTATGTACAGGAAACTCAAGCCTCTAGGGACTCTTTTCCACCGTGAGAACGTCTCCTATGACTTAATCTCTGTAAATGTCCTTTTTAGCTTGAAAATACACTTAATTTTGGGTATTCTGGCCATATATTCTACCCAGAAAAACCCAAAGTGGTTTAGAGAGAGAAAACTATTGGCGTGGAGACTGAAACACTGAGTATTGTTAACTGATTAAAGTGCAGCTGTGTTCTGTTATTGTGAGATACAGTGCACCAATGAATGCAAGCTTTAAATACAAAGGGACAGTGGTGGAACACAAGTACATTTACTCAAGTACTGTACTATAGTACAAATGTTGTACTTTACTTGAGTCTTTTCTTTTCATGCCACTTTCTACTTCTACTCTGCTACATTTCAGAGAGAACTAGAAAATGCATTTCCTGCAGAAAATGCGTGGGAATGCTGAATAGCTAAATTGCTAAAGCTAAACTGGATGAATAGCTTAAATCCGTAAGAAGAAGCTGAAGTAGTGAGAATAGGTGGAAAAGTATGAATGGACATGACTTTCATTAAAAAACGTTGAACAACACCACTAATGTATAAAAATATGTGGAATATTTAAAGGTTTTATTTATAAAAGCTGACGGTAAACTGGATTGTTGGCTTGAAAAGTTCAATGATACCAAACGATGTAGAACATTGATAATGATAATCGCTATAACACACTGATAACCAGTGCTTCAAAGAGGAAAACATTGTGTGTGTGTGTGTGTGTGTGTGTGTGTGTGTGTGTGTGTGTGTGTGTGTGTGTGTGTGTGTGTGTGTGTGTGTGTGTGTGTGTGAGAGAGAGTGATCTGTTATGTTCATATTAAAGTATCTCTAGTTCAATTTGACTGTCTTCCAAAAATGCTGAGTCACGGTTAATAATGTCATGGTTACGATGTTTGTAAATACATTGAGGAACTCTTTCATCTCTGTGATGAGATTCCTTTGATCTGTAATCAGCTAACGATCGCAGCACCTGCTGTTAGTATGTCACTGAAGTTTTATTGTAAATGAAACTAGCCAACAATATAACAGCCAACAAGTCCAACTGAAATGATTAGACCATTAAACACACAACTGTTTGGATCCTTTACACTTTTTAGATTGTTCTGCATTGACTTTTAATACTTTACGTACATTTGTGTGTTTTTACAGTGTAATATTAGTCCTTTTACCTAAGTAAAGGATCTGAATACTTTTTCCAGCACTCCAAAGGGAAAAAGAAATATGGTAATGTACTACATCTTGTACCACTTGAAGATAAGGTACCTTGCATGTTTTCAGGGGTAGAGATTAAGAGTTTGAACAAAGAACTTGAATTGACACCATCTATCAAAAACATGTCCTTACTTTTAAAAGCACTAGACCACTCTTGTGGTTTTTCATTTTTCCATTTCATTTCCTCTTTGGTTCTCCATAGATTGACATTTCACTGAGTCTTTTATCTGATTGTTTCATCAACACAGCCTGTTCCGTTCTCAAGTTTGAAAGATACCACGTCCAATGTCTGCTGTTTGAGATGTGAAGGCCTGCTGATTGGACTTTTCTCTTCCTGCTAAAGAATGAAGCCTGATGCCAGCGAGAGTCTCAGAGACGCTTGTTTCCTGCAGGGAACTAATCAGAAGGCAGCATCAGTGCTTCATCGCTCTACCTCTGCTCAGTGTGTCTACATATGTGCAGGACGTTCACACCAGAGTAATTATGCCCTATATGTGTGTACTCAGCATGTTCATATGCTATTTCTGTTGCCCTTTGGACTCTCTACCTTCGGCTTCCAGTCACCCCAAATGTAATTTTTTGATTAAAATTTAAATTTGCACAATAATATTACTACATTTAGTTTGATGTCCCCGTGATGTTTACAGTCTATGGTTCGGACTCAAACACACAGAGCACTGAAGCTAGTCTCTATCCACAACGTTCCACTTCTGGGATTGCTGCGGTGCCGCTGGAAATTCCGCCGGATGTCTCTCTTTTAGAATATTAATTACCAGAGCTGAAGTGAAGTGCAAAAAGAAAAACACTAAACTGGTGTTCAACTTGTCATTCAGCATTGTTTACCCAGTTTGCATATGCTCCCTGGTGTATGTAGATGGAAAGTTTGGCAGGAACTGCTGAAATGACATTGTTTTGACATTGCGTTTTTCCAGGTGACATCTCTTCCAAACCCCGGAGGCTAGAGATTTATGCCTACAGTGACTGTGTAGAGGACAATGATGGTTTCCACAGTGTTGTTTTATGACTCCAAGAGCCTGAATATCCCATACCTCTTTATGTTCAATATGTCTCTCTCTCTCTCTCTCTCTCTCTCTCTCTCTCTCTCTCTCTCTCTCTCTCTCTCTCTCTCTCTCTCTCTCTCTCTCTCTCTCTCTCTCCACGGACTATGGACAACAGTAAGCATGATCGCTTGGTAGACAGTAAAGGAAATGAGTCTGTTACCTTATTTGACAGAAATCTATGTATTTCTATTAATATTTCTATGTATTTATGTTATTTCTGCCAATTTGACGTAAATGTATATTATGCTTGAAAAAATGAAAATGCAATTAACAAAACTGGCTAAAGAAATATATATATATGTATTTAATTACTACCGTTAAAATCACCGGGAAAGTACGGTAAAATTGAGATTAGCGCTCATATTCAAGTTTGCTTTTCAACTGTTGTTTGGTAAATGTTATTAAACGCATTCGGAGAGGATTTGAAATGCTGTTTAATATTCTCAATTCTTATGATTTTGGCACTAGTCATTTTCCTTTGATGCTGGCTAAAACCTCTTTGCCAAAAATCCCTCTTTGCAGGAAAAACCCTGCCATGTCTCCATGTTACTGCTGGGCCATATGGAAAAAAAATCTAATATCACAATATTTTCGACCAAATACATCGATATCAATATTGCGGCAATATTGTAGGCTTGACTATTGGTGCCTTCAAAAAATATTAGCCCAATGAGAGTTTTGATAAATAACCAACAGTTATTTGGATACAATGACTAAGTGGTTAAAGGCAAATGATAGAACAGCTAAAAGAATCTGGTAAGTTCAGAAAAATCACATCACTTTACCGTAATGCATCCTTTAAAACCAGGAAGACAACTTTGATATCAAGCCTCATGTATTGATATCAATATAGTATCGATATATTGCCCAGTGCTACTCCATGTGTAGACAAAGGCAAACAACCAACAGGCATAAAATGCATCTCTTTGAAGCAGACAAAGCACACACGCACGCATGCACGCATGCACGCACGCACACAACGTTGAGTGACACGAGTGACTGAACACAGGATGACACTAAAACTACTCCTTCATCTGCTCTCACTGTGACATTCTTGAGTCAATTTGTACATGCAGACCTAGTTTCCTCATTAGTGTTTGATTTTGTCACTTCAAACCCAGGAAGATGAATCGTTCCATCTGCCGCACGTAGAAGTGAATTTCATTTCACATCTCACAACGCTTTCATTTTTCACACGCAAAACAACACAAATTCTCAGCTCCTCGATCTGTAAATTGCCAATGCGAGCCCGCCCCCCTCGTTTCCATATGCTGCACGCTGATCTTTACAGCAACAACAAAAAAGGGTAAAAACCTCCCAACTGATGAACCTCTGAGGGATTGTGGCCGACTCAGCAGACGTGAGGGAGCCAGAGTGACGCTCCCTCAAGCTGCCTGCCATCCGTCATCTCTCGGTGACGTCCTCGCAGACAGACTGCTCCGCTGGATGTTTTTCTCTACAGCTGATGAAGCGGCGATGGCAGGAAGCGTGAAATGCACAAGGCTTTGTCGTCACTCGGCAGACAGCGATCTGCAGACACACCAGGTAATTCTGGGATGGTGGGAGAAGATATGAAAGGGAGGGGAAGGGAGGGAGGTGAGCAGAGGTGCGATGTGATATCATCCTCTCAGAGTTGCTTTTTTACAGATGACATGCTATTCCACTCCTCCTGACAATACACCGCCTCCTGTTAAATACCTTCCCTTCCTGACCCCCCGTTTTTCTCAATCTGTTAGCCTCCGTCTTGCGATTTTCAAGCAGCTTTCTTTGCCTCTCCTCTCTCCTTCCATTTCATGTGTGACAATGCGTCCTCCATTAAGTCTTTTATAGGCTGATGGAAATGTCATAAGGGCATTGAGACGGCCATACATCACCCTATTCACTCCCTCCTTCTGCTGAGCTTTCACTTTTCCTTTGCTCTTCTCCCCACTCTGTCACAATGCACAGCCGGCTTACTGTCTCCTTAGAATCACCACATTATCCTACAAACCACCGCCATCCCTGCCTACATCTTCAGATATGAAACTGCCATAATCTATACGCTCCACAAAAGCACAGCTGCTCTGGGTCTGCGTGTAAATGAAGGATTTCCACTCTGACGCAGCCATGCTTCCTCCTCAGATCCACATGCCCCCGAGGGAGATCCAGGCTGCCGTAGGTGTATCAGTCCTAACGCACCTATCGGCTTGCAGGGATTTACAGAAAATCTGCTTATGTTGGAGCGATTCTGATAACCGAGAAGAATAAGCCATTTTCCCATTTCCTGTAACTGTGGCGCAGTCACCTTGGAGGCTGTCGAGGTGTGGGTGTAATAGGAAAAGGAACGGTGTCAGGTGATGAAATGAGTGTGTGTTAGCGGGCGTGGAGCACCTGCAGGTTCCCTGTTCTCCGCCCTGTCCCCCTTATCACATTACAGCTCAGATAGATGGTACCCCGAGCCCAGAGGTAAGGGATTCATTTGTTTAAAGCTCTGCAGACTGCTTTGACTGACCTTGGTTGAGCAGAGAGAAAAAAAAAAAGAAAGAATATTTTTTTTCTCTTCCGTTCGTTCCCTGCCTGCACACTCGCCTGGAGGGAGAGGGACAAGATTAAAGGAAAGAGGGAGGCAATGTCTCTCCTTTCAGAAACTAAAAATTATAAAGTAATGCAGCCACTGGCCTGTTTCAAACAATGCTAACCTCACAATTTCACCATGAACAAACCCCAGAGTCTGACTCTATATGGTGGCGCAATTTGTTTCCTAAAGATGACCGTAACATTCAGGACAAGGGGATTGGAGTCACACCCATATGTGAGTGTGTGTCCGCTCATATAAGAGTGTGTGTTTATGTTTTAAGAAAGTTGTCACCACACACCAAAGTCTATGCTGTATTACAATATGTGTCTGCTGTATGATTTGCCCATTCAGGCTGTTCTCATGAACCATTCGTACATATAGCTAGAAAAGTAGAACATGTATTTATTACTGTACGCAACACACTGACTGCTGCTGTATAAGAGCGTGAAGATCTGCGTATAGGGAGGAGGTTCTGGGTGGATGGATGGATGGATGTTTGGGTGCTTAAACACAGGGCTTTCATGCGGGGGGGCGAGACACCGGGACACCCAGGACACCGGTGTTGGTGTCCCGGGAGTACTGCTTAAAGAGACCAGTGTTTTAACCCAAACCACAATAGTTTTCACACACGCACACGCGCACACGCGCGCACACTCACACACACACACACACACACACACACACACACACATGCACACATACACACACACACACACGCACACACACACACGCACACATACACACACACACACACACACGCACACACACACAGACAGACAGACACAAAGCGTTTTTTTGTCGATACATTCAATGCTGGTTTTGGTCTTCTCATGGGATTTGGTGATAAGAAGAAAATATAGAATATCATCAGACTTATTATTAAGGTCAGGATGAGAGATAAGAGTATGCATGTCGGGTGTGGTTATGTGTTGAGGATAGAGGGTGAATGTATGCTTTTTTTTCTTCTTTTTATTCAACCTTTATTTAACCAGGAAGAGTGTCCTGGCCAAGACAGGCAGCAGTACAACCACACATACAGTACATGCAAACACAAAATACACAAAAACACTAAAAACATAAAACAACTCAACAGGAAATCCCTCAAAGTCAACCATAATCCTAAACACATCAGGCAAAACATCTACAGCCAGATGTGGCTACATCCAAGTCAAACAACATGCTCTTAAAAGCGACCAATGAGAGCAGTTCAGTAAGTTTCATGGATTTCTGTAACTTGTTCCATGTAGAGGGAGCAGCAAACTTAAACGCCTTTTTCCCAGCTCAGTTCTAACCTTTGGAACAGACAGAAGGAAAAGATCCTGGGAACGAAGATTGTAAGTCCCAGTACTATTTACACTGATATAGGTCAGAAGGTAGGATAGAAGGAGACCTAACATAGCCTTGTATATGAAGGTATGCCAGTATTGAAGTCTCCGTGTTGATAAAGAAGGCCATCCGACACGTTGATACAGTTCACAATGGTGAGTGAGGGCTTTCATACCAGTGATGGACCTCAGAGATCCATGGTATACAGTGTCCAGTGCAGGTAAACTTTGAGATGAAGCATGCATGTATAAAACATCACCATAGTCAATTACAGTACAGTATTGATGACAAGTTTAGTGATTTAATTGAAGTGTCACGCTGTATTTTTCTCAGTTCAAAAGTATGAATAAAGTTGCCTCAAGCAATTCTAAACAATTAAGTGAGATAGCTGCCACTCTGACACCAACAAAAGTGGTGTGCTACATATATGTAGACACCTGCAGCTGAAATTAATTCCATAAATTGACAATCAGAAACCTTAACTGGAAATATGGTCTGAATTACAGGGTAATAATAATATTTCTGAGGGAATATCCAAGTACATTAAGCACAAACACACACACACACACACACACACACACACACACACACACACACACACAGACACACACACACACACACACACATTAAATTCCCATCACTCTTGCATGTATTAGTCCCGTCACAGGCCCGTGAGATGAGCATGCTGTTCAGAAGGTGTGGCTGTCAACATCAATAAGGGCCTTCCAGTGTGAGGGGCCATTAATACCAAAGTAGCCACTCGGCATGTTGTCAGATATGAATAATGGTTTGCATAACAAATCATTTCGCTGTCTGACAGATATTCCAGTGTCTGCACGGGCCCTGGATCCGGTTGCAGCACTTTGCTCCCATCAGCAGCCCTGCCGCTTGATAAAAGCTGAAGTTGAGGACCGGAGAAAGGCGAATTGGTAAAACAGATTTTTCCATGAGGATGACACCTTGTTCTGTGGCTACAGAGAAGATAATACAGGAAAAGGTTAGGCACCGTGGTGACAGAACGAATCACCAGCAGTCATAAACAGTTAGTGTCCCCACAGCTGCGATATAATGATGTTTTCTAATCATCCTCGAGGTGCTGCACCTCATCTCTCACCGATGACATCTTTGTGGCGAATGCAATTTGACCAGAAAACAACAAGCTGTATCTTCTGTCAGCCAGTAACTTTCCACATCACTCCTGTAACAAAACAGGCGCTTAATCTGCCCTCATAAAAAAAACAAGACAGGCAGGATAACATCTGGACTATTCCTAACCTTCCTAAATGAAATGTTCGGCTGCCCCTGTGCCAATAATCTATAATTACTAATGAAAGGTTTATGTTCATTCATATTCCAGTTCATTTACTAAAAACATAATGCAATATATATAGTTAACTATTTACATATTTGTGTTTACACAGTCAGTATTTGCATATTTACATGTTTAATTATTTACATCAGTAGCTACCTCTGTGGTTTTCCTCACATTTACCTCTCAGAGTCTCAGTTCTGCTAGCGTCTGATTGGGTAGTTCGGCTACATATGAGTGCTGTTGTTGTGAAGCTTATGAAGTGTGAAGAACAGTAAAGTTCTGCTTAACAAAGTTATCCATCTCCATCCACCTTCTTATTTAGAGTGATGTAGTCTATATTGACGATGTTTAATTTCCGGGATTGCTCCAGAGTCATTTTAGGCCAGATATCAGTCACCATCCTCTTCCTTTGTGTTGGCGTTCTAAACTCTGGTGGTTACAGACAGCTAGCTAGACTATCTGTCCAATCTGAGTTTTCTGTTGCATGACTACAACGACCTTTGAATGTACACACGTTCCACTAAAACAAAGTTCCTTAGTGAGGCTATTTTGCAGTGGCACCGTGGCTCCGTCCGGAGCTTAGAGCCACCCAAGACGATTGTGATTGGTTTAAAGAAATAACAATAAACCAGAGCATGTTTTTCTCCCATCCCCGAATGCTGAGTGGACTAGCCAGACTAAAGCCGCCTGCGCTGGCCGTTTTCCTATGGGGAGAGCGGTGCTACCCAACTAGGCGCAGCACTGCCCTTGGTGACGCGCACCACTCAGAATTGCCGCCGTGCGCTCAAAGTTAAAATTATTTAAACTTTGACCTTGTTACTGCTGACCTTTTTAACCATGGGCGCAACCAATTCCAGAACGTTCCTGCGCTGCGCTTTGCCTCTTTGCTCTGCACCCTACCTCGCCGTTTTGCCACAGATCATGTGTAGGCGGCTTAAGAAGCCTCACGTTACACTTATGAAGGAAAATAAACTCAAATAGCCTTTATGATTGTACAGTAGGGCTGCACAATAGGAGAACCACATGTAAAATGTGATAACGTTGTTGAATATTGGCGATAACAATATTACTTGCGATAAAGTTCTGCATTTCTGCTGCTTTCAGTATTCTTCTAAAACAACAACATATTGCTTGTTGAAAGAAATGAAAGGAAATCATTTCCGACATTCTTTTATTGAACAAAATGAACATTGATTAGAATATAAAAGCCACAAGTAAAAAAAGAATGAGTTTCATTTTAAAGTGCAGTTTTCTACTGACATTTTCTTTCAACTAACACAAAAAATTCATGTCTTTTGTGATATGTCACAGCCTTGCCGTTTGTTGCGCCAGTTGATATTGTGATGACGATAAATAAAACGATATATTGTGCAGCCCTATTGTATTAATTTGTCCAGCTCTCATTTGAACACACTGACATCCTCTCTTGTGATTCTTTCCATGGAGTTGGTAGTGCCTCAGCATGCAGTTAACCGTTTTAGGAGACAGCGGTGTGCCATGCAACGACAGGACAGCTGGCACTTGCTGCTGGAGAGAAGTGGCAGAGGAACAGAGAAACCAGGTTATATGCTGTGCTGCAGGGCCTGTATGCACTCTGGTACTCCAGGAAGCCTATGAATGGACCACTAGTGGCCCGAGTTGGTGGAAAGAATTCAAAATCTATTTGAAGTTTTGGTGCAGAGAGAAAAATGCACAGGTGAACTTAAGCTGTATATATTCCATTTCTCCGTCAGTTCCATTCATGCATTACGCAATTCATTTTGGATTCCTTGTACTGAGTGAGCTGCCATATTCTCAACTCATCCAAAAATTCACAACCAGCTGAAATATATTTTTAATGGAATAAGCTTATCAAAAATTCTTAAGGCTGTGAATGTTTCAGTCCCAACCACTTCTACTGTTGATCACTGATTAGCTGCCTTAAGTCACAAACAATAACACGTTTAATAAGCTTTACACAGTCTCCTCAGTGATAATTAATTTGCCTCCAAAGTTAAACATTGTGCGTGGGAACAATAAATCCTCTAAATCCACAGCAGGCGGCAGGCAATTCCTCACTAAATCATTCAGGGTAAAATCATTTGATCTTCTCAGTCAAACTTAACTGGAAACCATTAAATATGTTTTGGTAACAGCTGGTGGGAAGTTATCAGGAGCGCTTAAACAACTAGGCACTTAAATTCACACACATACCACACACACACAGACACACACACACACAGACCTTTACAGCCTCTGTTACCCTATTGGCCAGACGTTTGATGTTGCTCAATCTCAGTACCTCCTTTGCATCTGGATAGGGATGTCCTTAATTTTGTTAAACTGGAAAGAATTAGGTGCATAATGGGGGATTGCCCATTTCTCCGACGCTCCATTGTCCCAATCTCTCAATAACCCAAAAAATTCCCTTTGGTCCTACAGCCCACTAGTCCGACGTCCCCCACTATGGCCACGCCAGGACCTGCCGTACGAAACAGCTCGATTGGTTGGGCTTAGGAATTTGACCTCGAGTGGTTAAAGTTAGGATAGTCGATTGGTCAGGGGATAGGACCTGAACAATTGGGTTACGTTACCTTGCGTAATATTCGTAATAGTGCTGGTGGACGTTGGACTAGTGGGCTGTATGAACAAAGGTAATTTTTTTGGGTTATTGTGAGGTCAGAACAATGTAGCGTCGGAGAAATGACATGGTGGGTTAGGGTTAGGGTTAATGAAGGGCTCCCTGGGAAAATGTGGCATGTGGGACCTCTTCTTCGACTATACTCCAGAGCTGGACCTCCCAGATATCCTGGAATGAATAACCAGGTATTTTAATAACCCTGTAGTCCAGGGGTTGGCAACCTTTTTGATATTAAGTGCCCTTTTCAAACTTTCTTGTTAATTAGTGTGCCATGTCAACATGGCATCACATCAAAATTGTATATCCAGGTAATCTGTAATTTTATTTCATAGGAACATTTGATAACATTTATATCCCATAATCAGGACATTGTAATTATTATTATTGTATATTATTATTATGATTATGGAAACATGGTTGTAGTATGCAGCGTCCTGATTGGGATTTCACGGTGCCTGAAAGAGGTTCAGCCCATTTGTGCTTCCGCCAACGGACACAGAACATTGCAAAACTAGCTGCAAAACAAATTCCAAGAAAATAGGGCCCGAAAAATACAACCGGAGTGACCTATTGGTTAAAAAAACACAGGAAGAGAGCCATTTTCTATATGAGAAGAATAAGCTGTGAGTCAAAGTTTACTCAACTTTCAATTAAAGAGACATGCTGTCATCACTCCAACATGAGCAGGCCCTCAGGATATCCAGGTCAAGGTGGACGCTTAAGAAATTCTCTCAATCTGTCCCGCCGTTTCAGCAAATGTCACAGCCACATTCTCACTTTCTCAGCCTTCCTCCCTTTGCTGCAGTGTATGTCTGTCCTGACATTTACAAAAAATGGGGTCTGTGAGGTTAAACTCCGGCGACAAAAGTTTCAAAAGTGTATATTTTTGATGTTGTATGTCTACATTTGTGTATGTACTTGGTTGTGGTTTTTATAGTCTATATCCACGACGTTCCACTTCTGGTATACTCCGTTGCCGCTCAAGACAATTGTGATTTGTTCAAAGAATAATGCCAATAAACCAGAGCACGTTTTTCTCCCATCCCGGAATGCTGTGTGGACTAGCCAGACCCTCCTCCACAGCGCTGTGGAGGAAGGTCTGGCATTGCAAGATTATGGTTTTTATATAAGCTGTTACAGATTATTAGAGATTGTCCGATTCCTCTTTTTTGCTTCCCAATACCGATTTGAATACCTGCACTTGCGTATCGATACCGAGTACTGATCCGATGCCAATGTGTTATATATTTTATTATGTTTTAACAGCTGTATACTACTATCCCTGTACGGATGTGATATGGTTGCTATCATTCTTGTTGGTCTGGCTCAGGTTAAACTTTTTGTAAAACATGAACAAACACAAACAATGAATGTCATAGAACGTAAACTAGTTTAAAGTAGATTTTCTTCGGGGCTAAATTATGTGGTATGGTATTGGTGCATAAACTCCAGTACTTTCCGATTTCCATTTTAGGCAGAATCGGAGGCTTTTCTGATACTGGTATCAATATCAAAACATCTCTTGTTACCCTCACATTTATTTTTGTATTTCTTCAATGTCATTTTTTGTTTTTTATGTTCTGTGAAATAAATAACCTAAACTAAAACTAAACTAAGTGCATATGTGTTCATCTCCAGCCTCCCATTGTGGCCCTGAGATGATTGAATGGGAAGATTGTGTTTCTGTGTGGTTGCATCAGCTCCAACTGTAATGAGATGGTGAGAGGCGTTCAGGTGCAGGCGGCCCAGAGAACTAATATCCAAGTCCTCATCAGACCTGGGAGTCAGGAGTCGCTGACTCGGAGGCTTTCTGTTGGTCTATATTGCTGCAGCATCGTTATTGCATTTCCCTTCGTAAGCAATATTATGGACGGCCAGTAACCCCCCCCCCATCTCCCAAGGTGTCAGCTGACCTTTCTCCTTCCTGCTCAGCTGCTTGATGAGATCACAGGTGCTCCTACTGTAGCTGATGTAGCAACACAGGCCAGAGGATACGTCAGAGCTCGTTATGAGTGGTGGAGATATAAGGTAATATCACTGGTGGACATGGTCGGTGCATTAACCATTCGTGGTTGGGTTATGCTTGAACAGAATAAGACATTTTGTCTGACCGTGCCAGAAAGAGTTAATTGCTAATTAGAATGGTCACAGTCGAAGGTGGAGTGAAAAGCTGACTGTTATAGAGAGGGGGGAGACGCAATATCGTATAGCATACTGCGCTACATTCCTTTTATTGTAAAGAATTACATACATAAATGTCAAAAGGACAAAACAGACAAGACATGCAAAATTCTGAGAATGGAACAGAAGAAATGAGATAAATCAGCAGCTGCAGGTGACACTCAGCACTCAGCTGACACTCCGGATGAGACACATAAGTAAATGTTAAAGAGTAAATGTTAATGTTCACTGTCCGATGGTCAGCCGCCAGCAGGTGGTAGTGGAACGGCGGCTGCAATCAGGCCGGGCCTAGTAGTGAACAATACAATGCAATCAAATGAAGTGGCCCATCCTTATGGGTTATGGTTAGCATTATTGTACCTCGGCATAGGTAAAGAGCCCCTATTATACTACTTTTTGGTGTCGTATTTGTTGTTCTCTTGGGGTCTCCTAGAAAAAGTTTTCATGCTTCGATGTTCAAAAAACATATTGTTTGTTTCTCATACTGCCCATTGCTGCAGCTCCTTGGCCTGAAACACTCTGTCTGAGCTCTTGGCCCACCTTCCAAGCCCAGTCTGCTCTGATTGGTCAGCTGGTCCTCTCTGTTGTGATTTTTCAACCACATTAAAACCAGCCACTGAGCGGGCTGTGCTTGCTCAGGCAGCAACTATGGGCACCACATATGAAAAACTGGGCTGGCTTTCTCAATCAATTACATCACTAATGGACGGATTTCAGACAGGAATGTGGGCGAGGTGTTTCAGGCAGTTGAGAAAAAGTGCTGTCTGTGGGAGAGAAAGTTCCATTTGGAGTGAAATGTGTTTTTTATATTGTATACATCTATTACATACACAAAACTATGTAACCCACTAAAAGGTGGGGGGAATTATAAATGTCATAATAGGGGCTTAACATAAGGGCTCGTGTCTCGATATTGTTCCACTAGTGTGCTAGTACTCTTCCATCGTCGTTTTGGATCTAGTTTTTTTTTTTCTTTGCAGTTTATTACAATGTCTGAGCACCCATGTTAGATGACCTTGTTATACAATGTCTATGCAGTGTGTATGTTATGTATGTTTAATCTTTCATGGACAATGTCTCAGTGTAATCTGAGTACAGGGAGAGAAAAAAATGGTTTGTAAAGATTGACAAGATTAAATTCTGCTAAAGGACAAAAACAAGACAGATAACCACGAGTGGGAATTAACAGTGGCCAGTGAAATAAATCGGAAGGGGAGTGTCGTGGCTGGTGTCAGGAAATAGTGAGAGGGAGAAAGGAGTAATCTGATTGCAATGGGATATTACTCTCTGCCCGTGTCCTGGAGGAAGAGCAGAAAGCGGCTGTGTCCTCTCTTAAGTCCTCTTCCCATTACGCCTTGCATCGTTTGGGAGATTAATAGATGCTCACACGTGAACACTGCCACATTTGTCAGCTGCCTCATCCGATAATATGGAGCTGCGGGCGTGCTTTCTCCTACCTCCACCTTAAAAGGTCACAGTGGGAGGATGCTGGCAAACGTAAAATGTGCAAATAAATACATACAACCTGCAAAAAATAACAAAATTAAAAAGGCAGAGTTTGCATTCTTATGGTTAAATACGGACAGAAATGTTTTTGTTTGTCAGAAACAAAACAAAAATTGTTTGTCATGCTTGCCCTGACTTTTCCAGGGTAGTGGTTGAATGTCTGTTTTGTTACAACAATCGGCAGGAGGAAATCTTCTTAACTAAATATAACGTTTAAAGATATACATACTGTATATATTATTTCTTTACCTACTTATATATTTTGTTTAGTTGTGTACTTACATCATCCCAAATGTTTCCAATAATGTTCAAACCCAGGGGCCAAGTTGCCTGTCAATGGCTTCATTAAGCCACTACATCGGCCAACCAAAGGTCTCCAGTAACTTTCAAACTTACATCACTGTGGGCAAAAATATCATGATACACAGTACTACCCTAATATTGCATCAAACCTGAAGTTCAAATATTAGAATCCTAACAGCGTTTTAAAATGGAAACGATCTCCATCCTCGCAAGCGTTTAAACACTGTTTCAGAGACAAAATCAGATCAGTAATGAAGCATCATTACGAGGATAATCTGTTTGTTCAAGAGAGACATTACCGCACGGCCAAACCCCATCCTTCTCATCTGTGGCTTTATCTGCAGTCATTAAGAACTGCACAGGGTTTGTTTGATCGTGTCATTGTGCCACAGCACATGCTGTATCACAACATTCTATTCAGAGAGAGCAACATCCCAACAGATGTCAAAAGACAGAGAGACAGATGAAAGTGTGAAAAACCCTTTCTGGGATTGCGCCATAATTCATGCTGGACTAGGCTCATCCATAACTCATGCCAGTATTTATTTCCCTACGCGCTGTTGATTTTGGGTATCATAGTGGATGTGGTGATGGCTGGTGGTTGTTGGCTCTACCTCAGGAGGAGGACGGCCATGTTTGTCTAGTCACGCTTTTACAATCAGACTGTTTGGCCAGCAGCCCCGCAGCCTCTGAGATCTCAAAAAAAGTGTCCCAGCCAAATTTTCCTCCTTCCTCCACTGATGCCACACCTCAGGAAAACAACACATGTTTGCGGAGATATTTAGGGGCACCAGTGAGTTGGCATGAGGTCGGGATGGGGTTGTTTGTTTACATCGCACCGCCATGGCCGCAAAGACCCCCGCGCCGAACCACGGCGACAGTCGGCGTCTGCTATAGCCCTGGGGAACACGACAAGGCAGGAAGGAGACATTTCCCATTAACTCAGGATATTGGTACAAGCTGTGCTGCCCCACAATCCAATCACCTTTCTTATTTTACTGAGCGCCCAGTGCCAAGACACATGCTAGCGACTCAGGGGTACTTTGTTTTTAGAGCCACCATTTACCCATCCCCACAACAGGTTTCAGCCAATTCCTTCCACGTCCTCAATAGGGAGCCTCTGCTGTAACCACAGCATTCTTCTTCTGTCTTTCTAAAACCAACCAGCTGCTGCTGCTGGTAATGGGATGGCTTTTCCAGAGTAGTGGTTGAATCTCTGTTTTGTTACAACAATCGGCAGGGGGATGTATGAGAAAAAGAGTATCTCTTTAAAATAACCTTCTTAACTAAATATGACGTTTAAAGATATAATATGTAATATGTCTGCATTAAAATGTCTAAAAATGACTATACCTATCTTATATATTTTTGTTTAGTTGTGTACTTACATTATCCCAAATGTTTCCAACAATGTTCAAACTGTGAAATCTGTCATTTTAATTAAGCAGACAAGTCGCCTGTCAATGGCTTCATTAAGCCACCACACCGGCCAAACAAAGGTCAAAGGTGTAACTTTTACACTTACATTATTGTGAGCAAAAATATCATGATACACATTACTACCCTAATATTGCATCAAACTCTCCTGAAGTACAAATATTAGACTACTAACGGCGTATTAAAATGGAAACAATCTCCATCCTCGTGAGCATTTTAGCATTGTTTCAGAGATAATCTTCATACTAACACACCTGAAAACGCATATCATAGACCATTCACTGGGCATGCGCATGCCAGTGTAAACACAGAGTAGGGCTTAACACCGGTGGACACTGGAGGCACAAAATAATAATAGCTTACCAACTGCAAATGTAGGGAGTATTAGCATTATAAAATGTTTGCAAAATGTAACTGCACAAAAGCTGCTAGCATCAACCAACAGGGTAAGAAACACCTGTAATCCATGTTGAAGGAACCACCCGTAGTCAAGGGCGATGTTGTTCGGTTCATGTGATAGGGGCGTGACGAATCAGGGAAGGGCACATTATGACTGATGAGACTCAGGGAAGGGCACGTTGTGTCTGTTGAGACTTAAGGTCTTTGCGTCATCTTTGACAAAAGTCTCCATTTCTGCACATCCAGACTAAAAAGCAACCCTGGATTTTTCAAACTAAAACGAGGTCAGCAGCGTTCTTCAAAAGTCTCAGTTTTAGGGTTGGAAAATGCGGGAGTAGTTTAGATTTTACAGTTAACAGTGAACCGTACATGCTGTCTATGTTGTATGTTGTAAAGCCTAAATATAAATTACACTTGAATGTGAATTATACTGAACGTTCCCTAGCTGGTGCGCACCGTCGTGACATCAAAATGACGTAGATCTTGCAGGTGCGCCCGGATTTATAGCGCGCAAGCTATTTTTCAGACAAAGCGGAAACAGGAAGCATGAACGAGCTCCTGGGTAACCGGATGCCAGGACTCTCAGAGTGACTGCAAGTCTCTCTTGTAAACTTAATGGGTGAAGATGAGTTCTTTTATGGTGAATGAAAGGCTTGATCTGACGAAGTAAGTCATCCAATCAAATCGAAGCATTCACGTCAATGTTGCCAGTTCTAGTCCGTAGAAAGAGCAACGTCGGTAGCCTTTCCTCATTAGCGCCACCTCTGTTCAGGAGAAGACTGCAAATAGTGTCGCTACCACCAGTTACAATTACCGCGATCCCGTGACGTCACGATGTCGCGCGCCACCTTGGGAGTGGTCAGTATAATTCACGCCTTAAAAGCACAATGTATACCAGCAGGTTAGTTGATAGAAAGGAATGGGCTTAGAATGACTTTAGATGCAGCATAGTGTCGGTTTTTAATCAATTTATCTCTTAATACATGTTCTAATTTCATTTGAGTGATAATAGTGAAAATAATTTTTGTATGTGCCTATGCAGTTAATAATACACGATACACTGTATTGATTTTGTGAACTTTTAACATGCTGGTTGGCATCTCTTTACTAACTCTAGACAGAGCTAGGCTAGCTGTTTCCCTCTGCCGTCAGTCTTCATGCTAAGCTACGCAGACCACATTCTGACTTAAAGGACAAATCTGGCACAAAATGAACCTAGGGGTTAATAACACGTGTACCGAGTCAACCGTTCTCTGGGATTTGTTTTCATGCTAATCAAATGTGACCAGTTTTAGCGCAAACCACTAATTAGCTTATAGCGCTAGTCGTCGGGGCACGGGTAAAGTAAAAATAAATCGCTATTTCTATACCACTAATAAGGCTCAAAATTCCACGGTAGCATAAAGAGGGTCCCTACTAGTCATTTTAAGACAAAATGGGGGTCAACCTTGAACAAATTACAATAGAAGCAAACTCAACTGATTTTGTATCCTCAATATGTCCTGAGTAAGGAAAAAAAGGGCTCAAGAATTTTCGAAAAAGACCCAAATATAGCCTATTCATACGCCTATTCATTATTTTTCTCACGTGAATAGGGTAAACATTTAATGTTTAGATATCACCATGAAAATTATTGAGTTGATTAATTACATCAAGAAAAACAAAAAATGTATTACAAGATTTTTTTAAATTGGCAACTTACAGTAAAAGACTTAATGTTAAAAGGTATAATGGGGGAGAGGGGGAGGCAGCGGTCGGGCTAAAAAAACCCGAATATGCTCATATTCCAGTTTTTAAAAACCGGAATATGACCCCTGGGTTACCCCTTTTCTAACCCGAATATTTGGTCATGTAAACGCGTATTGGCATATCCCCATCAAAAGGAACATTGATTTGTGTTCTGCACATGTTCTATTCGCAAGGAATCTTGGTCTTTTGAGTAGAGGAACTTCTTGTATGCACCGTCTGGCGCGTACAAAAACCAGCGTGCAGTATACCGGAAGTCTCTGCTCACGCATGTAAACGGGTTATTCCGAATGTTTCAGAAACCCGAATAGTGACCTTAACCCGACCATAACCCGAATATTGGCTGCTTGTAAACGTAGTGAGTCCGGAAAACAGTCACGACCAGTCAGACAAACGCCGTGCAATGTGAGCTGAACTGTCACGTAAAAACAGATATAATTCATGCATTTCCATGTAATTACATTTCAAAAACATAATTCCTATCGACCCATTGGGAAACCACGGACCATGAGAGATTTCAAGTGACATTTCAGCTGCACGGCGTTCGTCATTCGACTGGTTGTGACTGTTTTCCCGAAATAGCGCCTGCCTGCATACGTGAACGGTACTGTCTTTATAAACTATAAGCTACTTAACATAAGGATACATGAGATAGACATGGCTTATCTCACTATCAGAAAGAAAGCATATTCCTAACCATTGCTAAAATAAACAATATAAAAAAGTGACTTCCTCCTCTCTAAGACATAGCTGTTATCAAAGAATAGAGACGAAGTGCACTTCCATAAATCATATCCAGAAAACCTGTCGCAGTGACGAGAGATACAAAACTTGGCTTCTTGTCCCTTGGCGCTACATAAACCTCATTATACTGTTTAAAATAATCAAGCATCCCAGCGGAGACATGCTCTATGCCAATTATACCAAACACAATGAAACCTCCACCGAGCATTACCAATAAAGCCTTTAATCCGAATCACTGGAGGAGAATGGCCCCGTAAAGGGTGACACCATATCTCGCTGTGTGTGTGTGTGTGTATGTGTGTGTGTCCCTCTCTCCTGTTCCTTAGTTACATGTTGAGCTTTTAAAAGCACAAAGATGTGTATCCGCTGCCTATTGCCCATTGCCCAATTGAATGAAATCAAACGGATCAAAACACCTCTGGATGGCCTTCCTGTCTGTGCCTGACTGTCTGCAAGAGGCGGCTTGTTTAATCTGGGCCTCCGTATGGCAGACAAGCAGCATCTATCTGCATTCATCAGGTTACTGAGTCCAATGCAGCTGCCAGCATTGTCCACCTACTTCTCCATACAATTACAATATTTTGTTCCTTTTCACACGGGCAAAAGACGCCACGCTATGCAACTTTTTGCCATTAAAAATAATTTTCCTCCGGGTAAACAAAGTGTCAAAATAGAGATCTCATGGCGTTTGTTTCTGATGCAAAAGGTCTCTTAGTAGACTCTTGGGGCCATATGTACTAACGCTTTTGCGCCCACTTCAGGCGTATTTGGTTCGCAATGTGCGCGTAAAAGCATGGCGAGGTATGTACAAACAGGCCACACTGAGGTAAAAGCGCTGACTGCCTGTCGCGGGGACTGAAAATGGGAAATTGCGCTTTTCCGTATCATGCATATGCATTCATGGGAGGGTGAAGGGGAAAGTGGGAGTTTCCCATAAAGAGATGGGAGGGGAAGCGTAAAGTGCGCCTAATTATCTATTCCGCAGTATGTACAAAATCCGCCCGTGGAAGCGCGCCTCTATTTTGCGGTGAAAATTGTCTGCCTCTTAAAAGCAGGTATAAACCAGCCGCAAGCGGGTTTCCTTGTATATGCCTCCTGGTGAAATGGCAGCAGTAATCCGAGCAAGACGAAGACATAGGCCAAGGAGACGAGCTGAAAAGATTTTTGCCACATGGATCACACTTTTTCAGTTGAGAACACGAAATCATGAAGCGTTACAGATTAAGCAGCCGTGCAATATTACAGTTACTGGAAGAAATCAGAGATGACATTGAATCTCCGACTCAGCGTTCACATTCCTTTCCAGCAGTTGTTAAACTCCTCGCTACATTACAAGTATTGGCATCAGGATCATTTCAAACAGTCATAGCATCAGCAGTGGGAATATCGCAGTCTACACTCAGCCGTATCATAGGCTTTGCTACAGCACAATTTACGGTATAGTGGGTGTAGAAAGGTGCTGACTACCCGATGAACTGCAGGTTTGGTAAATACGACGTAAACTGAAGTATCACTGCGTGTGCTTTCTACGTGTTGGCCACAACGCTGATAACGCTACATTCGCAAATGTACGTACATCTGGCCCTCTGAGTCAGTATTTGACGAGTTGGGAATGAGAACGGGTTGATAGTACAGGTTAGTGGTGTAACGGACCATAGTCGATCCGTGGTCCGTACGGCTCAACACTCACGGTTCGGAACCGCAGATCAATTGCAAAGTTTAACCATAATAATAGTGTGAAATACATTTTACTGTCAGTGTTACTAAAGTAGGCTGATACATCTCTATGGAGGGTTGCCATGACAGGATACAGGCAATGCAGGTTTCTGTTCACATGACAGGCACATGGTAAAATCCGGTTATGGCACCAATGCCTAAATGACCGGTATCTAACGGACGAAATAGCAACGCCGATTTCAGTGGCTCATTTCGGTGCCACTTAAATGCCTGCTCTGCTCTCTGGTGCTCCGAAACAGACGTTAGCGGCAACAGAAGCATCACTGCGTGCGACGCTAGTTAACACTAATGTTATACTTGGTAGCAGGTAACGTTAGCCTACTGTTAGCACGTAACTGGCTTAAACACGGTTAAATTGCTGACAGCTAAACAATGTAAAAGTGTGACTGTATTTCACAGTAGAGGATTCCAACACCGGGATGTACAACAGTCTGCAGCTAAAGACACAAACTAGCACTTGGTCACTGCTGTTGACAAAAAAAATAGATGTGACTAAATGTTGGTTTACTTGAAACTGGTAAACCTCGTGGTGCATTCAAAGTTATTGTAAAATATCCTTTTCTCTAATCTGTTTTAGTCATTTAACAGCAATGTACTGGTGAAAAGTTATTATTGTTAAAAGTTATTATTACATTTTTAATAAGTAATTTAAATTCCCCCCTTTTTTTGTGCCGAGCCAAAAAATGTATTCCGATCAGTGACTCAAAACCGTGATCCGATCCGTACCGTAAGTTTGGTGATCTGTTGCACCCCTAGTACAGGTATACCCGGCCTTTATTAGTGACCAGTATTTATCTGTTTGTGCTGGTATCGTTTTCTCACCATTTGATATATATATGTGTTACGTATACCATACACATATGTGTATTTTGAGTACTGTTAACAAGTCTTTTACAATTTCTAAAAAGTGAAGTCTCTGACCTCTACATTAAAGTACCTGCTGAACTCACACCTCCCCGTGCAGTAGATTGATGCTATTGTAATTAACTAACCAAGTGCATTCTCACACAGTGGGAGGAGATGACTGACACAAGAATGGGGTCAAAGGAAAATGTTGTCACACCATAAATGAGTACTCCATTTGTATTTCCCCCTTAAATTACACTCTCTCAATTAAATACCATTCTCCTCGCCCTTGTGTGGAGCCACAGGCGCTTTGTGTGTGTCTGTGTGTAGAGTTTACATTCATGTGTATGCTTGTATGTCTATGTGTCTATCTGGCTGCTTTAATTAAATACCCGTGAGAGCAAAGCCATAGCCATAGCCATTAATTAGGGGTTGTTCCCCCCCGCCGCTGCAGAGGTGAGGGAGCAATGCGCTGCTCCCTGACAGCAGCAACACTGGGTGACAGCGGTGGAGGTTCTGATGAGGGAGTGGGTTCAAACAAACGGCAAAGGGAGATTAAAGACGATGTGAAGGTTGTGAAGCACAATAGTCATTTGACTTGTATGACAGTGCTTATTGAGGTTGCAGGGCACGGATTTCACATTACTCAACAGGGACGTGCTATTGTTTGATACTGTGAGTAGAAAAGCCATTATAGATTTCCATGCATCTTTATACTGTAATCATATGAGGATTAAGGTGCCCAGATGTTTGGTGCACACCTTTATGGATAATTCCACTTTATTACAATGTGGGTCTTATTTTAATAGCTTTGGTCATGGTCAATTGTGGCAACATTGTACTGCATCTAGTCTGTATCAAAATAATTACATTTCCAGGATAAAGCTTGACATCCTGGATGTCAGACCTCTTCCTCTCTCTGTGTGTTGCCATTCTCAAAGTCCCTTCGCTATCGGGAAACAACAACAAACTTTGAGTGAGCAAAAAAAACAACTGAAAATGGCAGGTTTTGAAAAACAATGTGGATGGTGCAACAAGGCAGGCCTGCTTGGTTCTTTCAGGGAATGATTGTAAAGAATATATTTAGAGCATTTCCTCTCTAACTGGAATGTTTTGGGACTGATTGGTGAGATTGATGTGGATGAAGTACACAGGGAGATACACTGGTAAGAGCCAATGACGTTTAACCATGTATCAGCTAATTTAAATAGCCCACGTTACTGTACTGGGTGAACAGTAGGGATGAGCGAGTACAGCGTTATCTGTATCTGTATCTGTTAACCATATGAATTATTTGTATCTGTACTCGGACTGGGGCCTAACCCGGAAGTGGTTGGATTTGTCTTGAAATGGGCGGGGCTTTAAGCAGTATGTTATTTTAAGCACGCAATTGATATGGGTTGATCATAAATCGTTATATTTATTGCTGATTAGAAAACTATTTACATGACAGAATCAGCATTGAGCTTCAGATCAATGGTTTTCATCACGATAACAAACAAACTATATACAGAACAAGTTTTGCAACAATGAATACAACACATACGGTTGCAATTATGAAGTAAAATGTAATGAACAAGAGTTTTCATACTCAACATAACTTTCTTTTTTTAACTTTAAATTTTTTATGATCAGTGTGATTTTTTTTGGTTCTTTTATATTTTAAGTAAGGGTGCTCCGATCAGGATTTTTGAGGCCGATCACCGATTGCTGGAAGACGTATCGGCCGATACCGATAACCGATCACCGATCACTTTTATGAACTGAAAATTACGCCATTACATAACAGTCACACATGTTTAGAGAATGTATCAGTAACTGTTTGGCTTTCTGTCCTAGCTCAAAATCTAAAAAATGTCCTTTCAAGGTTCAAGGTTCAAGGAGTCTTTATTATCCCCGAGGGGCAATTCGTTGTGCAGCAATAGAATGCAACATAAACAACACATAGACTATACAGAAAACAAACCCCATCAATAATAGACAAAATAAATACAAACTACACACACATCTCGCAATGACTTATTTACAAAGCCTATAGCAGCAGGAACAAGAGTTTTTATGTCTGTTTGTCCTGCATTTTGGCAGACAGAATCTGCGGCCAGACGGAAATATCTTGTCGCTGTTCAGAGGGGGGGTTATATCAGCCAGGACTGACTGGGCTTTCTTCAGAGTCCTTATCTCATATAGAGAGTTTAAGTCAATCAGGGAGTTTTGGGAAATTTTGCCACACACTTTAGTTTTTTTTTAGTTTTTTTTTTTTTCAATCACTGCACATTTCTTCAGCACACACAGTCAGTCACACCGACACACACACACACACACACACACCGACACCGACACACACACACACACACGGCGAAACAGCTGTTTGAGCGGCGCACACACAGACACACACAGTCAGTCACACCGACACACACACACACACACACCGACACCGACACACACACACACACACACACACACGGCGAAACAGCTGTTTGAGCGGCGCCGGAGCTGCTAGCTACACGACTCCGCTCTGCCTTAGCATTAGCTAACTGTGAAAACTCCTCATCCTCCTTTCTGTGACTAACCTTCAAATGTCTGATGAGGTTGGTGGTGTTGAAATGTCTTTGGAGATTTCCGCCTCGTGGTATTTCCTCGGTACACACGTTGCTACTCGCTAGTGTATCATCTTTTTCCCAGATAGCAACGAGTCGGCGGACCACCGGCGGTGCTCCAGAGGCAGTAGAAGCGTCAGAATGGTGTAATCACAAACACGTTTGCCGGAGCACCACCGGTGGCAGACGCTTTTAAAAGCAGTAGCGTCTTCCTACCGCCTTCGTTCCGCGGCCGCGGGCCAACTCCTGTTCTGCCGCCGTTCAGACACCTTGTAGAACTGCCAGACCGCTGAATGTAGGGACGCCGCCATTTTGAAAATGTTCTCAGGAGTAGTGCGCTCTTAATACATCCGTGGTAGTGCGTCATCTGATCGGCCTATCTGATCGGCCTTTATGGAGACCACCGATCAAACTATTTAAAGCCATTATCGGCCGATACCGATCGGTGGCCGATCGATCGGAGCACCCTTAATTTTAAGATTGTGTGTGTGTGTGTGTGTGTGTGTGTGTGTGTGTGTGTGTGTGTGTGTGTGTGTGTGTGTGTGTGTGTGTGTGTGTGAGTGAGTGAGTGAGTGAGCGAGTGAGTAAGAGAGAGAGAAAGAGAGAGAAAGAGAGAGGGGGGGGCAGGGGACTGTGTTCTACGGATCAAATAGTCCAATGCTTTTTTCTCAGATGTGCATTGACTTATAAAATACAGCAAGAAAGTGTCAGACACTCAGTGCATGAAGGAAAAAAAACTGGTTAGAGCCAGCTGACGGTTTAAAAAAGAAAAAAAATCTCCGACAATCAGAGACGCAACGCGAGTCGCATTCTACCAAGCACCACGTACCCCACGTTTACCAGACCTCTACTGGTTAATAATTAAGTACTACAAACCGAAGAAAAAACAACAAGACCAGCGAACCTGAGTGACTGAGGGAGAGACAGAGAGAGAGAGAGCTGTTCTCCTCTGTGTTCTGTGAGTGAATGAGCAGAGCGTGTGTAGGGGAGGGGCGCTGTGACTTCTAGCCTATCACAGAACGCAGACACAGTCAGCTACTCAATGAGGATTTTTATTCAATCCGAGCACAGATATTGACTCGTATTACTCGTATAATACTCATACTCGGCAAAAGTGCTTTATCCGTACCGGATACTCGTTTCAGCCGAGTATCCGGCTCAACTCTAGTGAACAGTTAAAGGGATACTTCACCGATTTAGCATTCAGCTTTGTATAGGTAGAAACCCGGTAGTATTTCTGAATGACCTTGCTTCCCTCCCACATGTCCCCCTGAGAGGGGAGATCTCTGCGTTGGGGGTCTGGAAATCATTCCTCCAATGACGCAAAATGACGATTTTTACGTCATTGGAGGAATGGAAGGCCAGAGGCAAAGAACTACAAACAGTAGCAGGAGCTACTTCCGCATGTTTTCAACACACCCATCACCCGAAGCGAGCCGATCTCAGCCGGAAAAAAACAAAATGTCAGCCATCTTGAATTCTCGCTAAGCAGGGCTCTCTCTTCTCAGCAGCACAATTTTACAAAATGATGTGCTTTCAAACTACCGCACACGTATACCACCGGGATACATCGCTACAGATCGGAGAATATTCAGTGAACGTTATTACAGACGGAATAATCAGCACACTAGGAGAGCTTCGCCTGCACGGAGACCAGCACGGAGACCAGCACGGAGACCAGCAGTCTCGTCGAAGCCCCGAGCCGGGGAAGTGGACATCCTCATCGGCCAAGTGGGAAGCTAACGCTAGCCGGGGAAAAGGCACATCCAGAGCGAGCTAACGCTAGCCGGCCACCTGTCCCATCAATCCTGATTGAAAGTGTCCGTTCATTAAACTACAAACTGGACTACATCCAACTTCAACGAAACTCCCAACGCGAGTTCAGAGACTTTTTCGTGGAAACATGGCTGAACAACAGCGTACCGACTGTCCAGCTACCAGGCCTGCTAGCCCTCTGACGATCCGAGCTAGAGATGCTTTGTATGAAGGTGGGCTGTGTTAACACGGACTGGTGCAGAAATGGGGTGATTTGTATCCAACTAACTGCTAACCGCTGGAGTTTGTGACTGTTACATGGCGACCATTCGACATCCCATGCTAATTCACGGCTGTGTTTATACTCGGTGTTTACAGCCCACCAAGCCTAATGCTAGTATGCATAGCTGAACGTTACGGAGCCTATAATGTGTGTGCACTAAAGGTAGCCTGTTTCGTATGTCGTTATTATATAATGTAGTTTTTATATATTTTAAATGTGTAACACCACTTGAGCCACGATGAAACGTTGTTTCGTGTATATGGTTGAAATAACAATAAAACACATTGAGTTGAGTTGAATGCCTCGCTGTCTGTCTGCCTGTCTGTCAAGCGGTAGGCGTGGCTTGGGAGTGGACTCAAAGCAGCAAAGCGAAGTGCATTCTGGGATTTGGTGTCTTTCATCCATATGAGCCAAAAACTGGCTTTTCTCGACCTAGAAGGCACCAATTTAATTTTTTTTCTTCACATTTCTGCTACATAAGTGACCCAATTTAAAGATATATTCAACTTTCCAGCGGTGAAATATCCCTTTAATTTCATTTAATATTGTATATGGTGTTTTCTGTTGAGGCCCCCCCCCCTTCGGTGGGGGGATGTTCCACCAAAACAAGTTTCTTCCAGAGACTATTTTGCAGAGCCACTGACCACTCCTCTACTCTGAGGGCTGCCAACTGCTTTGTTCTAGAAGGCGCAGAAACCCACCAGTTGCCTCTCTATCAGCTCCATAAAATGCATACTGAATTGTCTATTTTACACATATTAGTTGTGCTTAATGTGGCTGAAGATAGATGGTGATGGAATAGGCCTATGAATCGCTCATCAGGATAGGGAAATCAACTCACCAGCCTGCTGCTGACTGTGCTAGCCTGGCCGGAAGGTTTTCAAAGGTATACTATAAAACCTGACCATATATGATAAGCGATAGGATTACATCAATTAGTAGTATTATACTATCATTTTAGATAGTTTTTATCACGCTGATGTTTGTTCAAGTATTGATTCTTCTAATAAGTGTGGTGATTAGTTATTTGATGCTATAAAAACGGGGTGAAACGTCATGATTGACAGCCGGGATTGACTTGCGATTGGTCAGGCGGTTGTATGGGATACCGTGGCTCCATCGCCACTACTGAGCTACTCTCGCATTGCCAGTCCTATCTCCACAACACTGCGGAGGAGGGTCTGTCTAGTCCACACAGCATAAAAGTTGTTTTAGACGTGCAACAGAAATCTCAGACAGGTAGTCTAGCTAGCTGTCTCGAGGGTTAAAATGCCAACATAAAGAAAGCAGAAGGTGACGAACATCCGGCTGAAAATGAGGCACACCCAATGTATCTTCCAGCATCACCAGAACAATCCCGAAAATTAATCATATGGTGTGTCTCAAATCGCGCACTTCTGTACTTATACTAACAATTTGAGTACACTCAAAGGCTGTGTCACAAATCGCCTACTTGCACACTTCACGCACTTAGTTTTAAGTATATAGTGTAGATAACGAAAAAGTCAGTGCACTGAAAGTACCCGGATGACCCCCTAAAAAAAGTCAAAAAGTTCAGTGTAGAACGATGGACACTACGCACACTAAACCTGCGCCATCTTGATTACAAAGCGGAAAGGGGAGGGACCAGGGACGTCGACCGGCAGCTGATTGGACGAACGCGTCACGTGCATATTAGCTCTCGCAGATTTTACATCCGAGCTTAATGGCGGCCAGATGGCGGCTCGTTTGGAATACGATCTCGAATTTTACGAAAATAGTTCACCGAAACGTGTTTCTGAAGACATTTTAAGCGAGAAATAGGCCATGCAGTTGCTGAATCTGTCTTCATTTCAGATCAACTAAGGTCAGTTTAGAAGATTTTCATCAGATTTTGAGAGGCGGCGAGCCGAGCCGACCGCTCGTCATTTCCGGTAAGTGCTTTATCATAAGTGTTCCATTTGGGACAATACTAACCATCGACAGTGGGCACTACAGCAGTAAGTGGTCAGTGTACATTAGCAGTGTACTGACCGAAGTAGGCGGTTTGAGACACAGCCAAAGTGTCACTTGTCGAAGTGTGGTCAATGCAGTGCACTACGAGTACCCGGATGGTGCACTCATAACGGTCAAAAAGTTGAGTGTGGATCGATGCACACTTTCCACACTCAACGGTCGCCATCTTGGCTACATAGCGGAAGGGGCGGAGCCAACAAAAAGTGAAAAACTTTGGATAATGGCGGCCGTATTCGCGACAGCGAGACCGACGGAACAATACAAATGTAAGTTGAACATTAGTCTTTTTGCTGTATTTGTATAACAAGTTACCTGCTTATGTATATTTGGGTAATTTTGCAGTCTGTGATGAATTTTGTACTGCGAATTATAACGTTTATTTGTACCGTAATTTGATGTGCTATCAAGCTAGCTTTAGCTAACAGCGGCACAGTTTAACCAAAGAGTATAGAAGTTACCGGTTCTCTTTGGTTTAACCACTGGCAAATAAGTGGTAACCTAGCTAGCTAACGTTACATGTGTTGTGGTATGCTGTTGTTTATTGTGTTAAACTATCGTTCTCACTGTAGACATTAAGCTGCGAGCGATAGTAGTAATGTTACAGTACGTTAATGTATGCTATGTTATAACGTATTAACAGTGCTGTTTCTGTCCTGATCTGACTTATATAATCGTTATGGACACGGACGTGGCAGCCGTCAACGCTGCCAACTTGAGGGAAGTCCTCTGCTGGAAGGCGAACGACCTGGGGGAGGAGAGAGAGGATTTCCCTGCTGATCTTGTGGACAGCACGGTGCACAGTGGCCCGGGGCATAGCAATGGCACCGTCTTTTAAAATAAAATGTTATTGAATGTATTTAATGGTATTATGGGTTAATGGTGTTATCGTTAGCGTTGCATGACTGTAGCAAGCATACATGAAATGAAAAATGAATAGAACAATAGGATCTATTTAAATGTCTATTGGGTTGCCTCTGCTTTCACTCTTGTATTGTCACTGTAATTTATAGGTATTGCAATAAACACAACTGTTTGGACAGTTGGACACCATTTTAATTGCTCCAATTTTGCTAAAATAATTCAAAGTGGCCATTTTTGGATATTTTTTACAATGAATTAAGAGCAAAAGTATGAATATCATCATACCGGTATGTTTATGGTTGCATAAAACAGAGGGCAAATACAAGCAACAATAAAAATAATCACATTAATTTTGATGAACAAAGCAGAAATGTATTTTTTGCAAGTGCTCTGCCCTGGGTACAATTCACAATTTCACAGAAGAAGAAGAAGGAGGACTGAGATGTTGTGATCGTCATTTCCGGTAAGTACATAAGGCAGTGCGCGATTTGAGACAACACTCCCCCGTCAAATTTTACGCACTGTGCAAGTACGTACATAGTGTACGAAGTGCACTTCCCTGAGTGCAATAAGGGAAGTGCGCCATTTGTGACACACCTCTAGTCAATATAGACTACTACTACATAGGCTCCAAAATTACAAGATGGCAGTGCCTGTGTCCGGAATATTTTGGCTTCACTATTGTACAATGGGAGGAAGTGGAGACGCGCCATCCATCTTTATATACAGACTTTGGGTTTGACTCAACCATTGAGATTACTGCTGCCTCTATAGTAGCTGTGTTGCAGAGAACTAAAAGTCCAGATGGATTGGTTTTACTACAATACAGTGGCTGCCTAAATGTCTACACAGTACCCTTCTTTTTATGTCAGCCGAGTATTGTTTCCCTAAGATGAGTGTTGGTATTAGGCTAGCGTGTGACACAGGGTGGCCTCTACGTGTTGGGCTACTATCCCATTGATCTGCCAAGGCGAACAGTAATTACCACTAATCCCAGTCAGAGGACGTGGCAATTTGTGTCATGTCTGTCCAGGGCCCCCATAGGCCATTATCTGCTGGTTCATTAAAGAGGACAGTCTCAGCCTGACCCCATGGCTTGCTGAATATTGAGGGAAGTGACAGGACACAGGGAGCTGTGGTAAGCATGAAACATCCACTGAGCTAAACCAGCTGTGACATGCAGTGCACATGGAATCAATGTGGAAGTCTCAGTCTTTACTTTTAGCCATCCCCCACAGCCAACCGAGTGGAAACATTGAGCCGCAAAGGGATACGTTTGGTGACTGAAGCTAGATGGCTTACAAAGTGTGAATTTGATCCTACGATGTAACTATGTAATTATGGAATTTCAGCAGTATTAATGCAGTAGAGATTCAGGGTAAATGCATGTAAAGGGATTTCGACAGCTAAAACTGTACACTCAGCCTGCCTGTTTTTTTTTACTGCAGAAGTGCAAAATAATTGCAAACTTGAACATTCCTGTAAGCTGTGAGAGCAGAGTTGGAGTGAGCTGAGCTTACACTGGTTTACTGGCATTAAGTGTTTCCCACTGTTGATGTAATGGAAGTAAGGATTTTTTTCTCAACCAACGCAAGTGTGACGGTGCCAAACGTGGGTGAAGAACAAATTCAACCTCTATTCTTTTCAAAGAAAAGATGCATTTTAATGTCAACTTGCTAGCAAGACTGATCAGCTAATGTGAGAGATGGAAGGGGATTGACCTTTTGTTGAAGAATTATTGATTGTTTTTCTAACTGCATACTGAAAGAATACATGAAAACAGCAGAATAGAGCGGGCGCTGTGGGCTGTTTGATGAAATAGATATATTATGTTCTACTTGTAGAATGTCAGTGTTCATTAAGTTATCCCGTGCCAGTAATTGTGCCTACAGTATTTTCTGAGTGTGAGATCGCATAAAATATACAATGACTGAAGAAGCCTAGTGATGACTGCATAGCAACCAGTGCACGTGTTGAATTTGTTATTACACACTGTGCTTTGTTGAATGGTCTCAATATTTTATTGTTTTATTTCATGTGAATACTAGTTTACTAGAGGAGTATTAGTATTTGAAGTAATGTAGTAATGCAGGAAGTGTGCATTTAGTTTCCATACTTATTATGTTTCCACAACAATGTTAGTGAGTAAATCTACTGAAATGGCCACCACACCATGACAGTGGAGTGTATTGTGTAAGGTGACAATGCAGAGGTTAAAGGTATAGTGGAGGATTTTCTTTTTCCGGGTACATCATCAAGACTATTGGGCCTCCTAGTTGTCATTCTGCTGATATGTTTACGTAAGGCCGTCGTACGTGCTCGTCCCTAGGTAGTTTCCGATTTCTGCGGCCTCTAGTCCGAACACCTTCTCCCCACTCTCGGCTGGTGCTGGCTCTTGCGCCCTCGCCCTGACCTCGTCTCCCTCGGCCTCTAGGCATACCCCCCCCCCCCCCCTCCTGGATCTTGGTCGGGATGAACAGAGCACGGGCTCGTAGTCAATATCAGATCCCACAAGACTCTCTTCTTGAAAGCTCTAAACGCACCAGCAATAAAAAAAAAAGAAAAACTACTTAGATGCCAGACGATAGCTTGTTTGTTGGTCTGTAGCATGCTAAAGTTAGCTATAGAGATGCTTGTCGTAAATAGATTTCCACTTACCGGTGGCGAGTCTGACATAGTGGAAAAAGTGCAAATCTTCTTTTGGAAACATGTAAACAGAGCGTGCACGAGAAAAACTAGGCGTGTGCATGCTCTCTCGTGCACACGTTTAATAGGTGTTCCCTCTCGGGAGCAGGTAGTGTTGTGCATGTGCATTTTTTCAAAAAGTGGAGAGGGTGTTTCTTTTTTAAAATTTGGGAAAATCCTCCACTATACCTTTAAGTCATGTATGTCATGGCTGTATAGAAACAATAATTATCTGTACATCTTTGCCAAGTGCAAACCAGTACAGAAGGAATCAATAAATTGTTGGGAAGGTTCATGCATCTTTCCCCGATCATTATGGAGGGTCATAGAAAATGTATTACTGGCGAAGGGAGGGTCAAGTTTAATTTGTCTAAAGATCCCAAAACTACTCTGGTAGCTCCATAAATAAATTAAGAATAGTCCCTAAGCTGTCAAAATCTGAAACACTTCCTGGGGGGAGAAATCATCAGACATCCATTATTTTGTTATTCCGGACCCCTGGTCAAAAATAGGTTCCTGCACACCTGACAGGCAGGGTTCAGTCAGATATCCAAAATGACAAAAACAGGCAGAGTTCGGTTCACAGGTTGGCTGGCAAAAATACAGGCAGCAGTACGGGCAGGGTTCAGTCAAAAAAACACAGGCTAAGAAGAGGGGATTCTGGGCCGAACTATGACACAGGTTGCATTGGGGCAAATGTTCATCGTCAATATAGTTCACTAAAAGTGCTTTATTTGTCACTGACAAACTCAGATTATTATTCTAAGTGTCTGACAACATTATGGAAAGGATCCCTACAGAGATAGACAGACCTCTTTAAGACTTTCTGTTTAACCAGAAACAGCTCTGAGGTCGCTAAACCCACCAGACTCACCAACAATATTTTCAGCGTGTAAGAGCCAACATATTTTCACATGTAAATCGGTAAACTCTGTTTATTTCAACCGAACCTAGTTGTGGTGGTTGGAAAAGTGACTTTTCATAGTTGTATTTGTTTATTTACATGGAGTCTGGTGGCTTTAGTGAACGCAATTTCGTCGATGTTTTTAGGGTTAAAAAAGGATTTTACTCTTTAACAGAAAGGTCAACCTTCTTCAAAATCCTTTCCATAATGTTGTCAGACACTTAGAATATTAATCTGAGCCTGTCAGCAGCAAAACAAGCACTTTTGTGAAGGTTAATTCAAGCTGCACAATTGCCCTATTAACTTACATTGTAGCTTGTTTCGCCGCTGCCGACTGCAGCGATCTCGCTTAATACTGGACCAATGTCAAAGATTGTTGTTCCCATCAGTCAGTTAGACACAAAAACATAGGAAAATAGGGTTGAAAAAAATGGAAGTTAGCCTTTAAGACTCACATGTCCAATGATACAAATCCTTCCTCCAGTTAAAATATATAGTAATATAGTAAAAAGTGTATCATATTTATGTGGCTTAAAACTGGACAAAAAGTTAATTTATGACCACTTCTGGCAAACAACCATAACGCTGACACATGCAGAAGGGGATATGACAGGCGACTGCGACCACATGACACGGACCGTGTCCTTGATTTAAATGACAGTTTTATCTGGGTTGGAACATTTTTGGAAACATTACATAATGTAAGTTCACAACTCACCCAAAGGTATAATATCAACAACTTCTCACCATCTTGTCAAAAAGCAAGGCTTGGTCAGGTTTGTTATTGACGCAAAAAGTCTCCTTTAGCGTCATATTTAGACTTGACTGCTTGGTCAGGACTCTTGGCGTCACTTTTTGACGTTCTGGGTAGGAACTGACATGCGGCATAAGAATGAAACAGTTAGGTTTAGTGAAAGATGTTGGGTGGGGTTTTAAAATAAATGTTTCAGTGACAAGCAGGACAAGAACGGGACATGAACCCCGGTCTCCTATGTGAAAGTCCTGTGTTGTTTAACCCATCCATCTCCCCAACCAACCTCCTTACGCAGACTTTAGGTCTTTCATACTACTCTTTACCATTGCCTCTCTAAATACTACGTCATCTTACAGTGCCGTGGACGAGCTGCTGCTCTGCCCGGTGTGTTCCATACAAATGCTAAAGGGGGATTTTTGTGTCGTATATGACGCTGAGAGACACTGACCAATCGTTAGTATTTTACGAGTTGTGATTAAGACCACGTTGATAATATAGGTCTACTCATTAGACATTTTAATGCAGATATTTTACATATTATATCTGAATGTGTCTTTGCATAGATACCGTGCCTGTTACTCTGATAATCCACAGAATACGCTGTAAACAGTTTGCTGATATATACTTTGTCTTTGGTAGAAAGTAGTTCCCATAAAATCAGGTCACTGTAAGGTGGACTATCCACACTGACAATGCCACTGTTCCTGGAAAGACATGTTGCTGTTTAATATTTAAATGTAATTTTTCAGTTCACCACCTGGTTTGTTCACATGGGTTTTAATGAGTGCTGTGTCTGGAGCTAAACTGCCCTGGAAAGGATAACAACATGCACAACATGTTTTGCTGAATAGTATGCTTTTGGTTAAGGTACTGGGATGATCCTGGTTTTGGTTAAATATGCCACGGTTGACTTTTTCAGAATTGAACCGAAACCATTATCTTCCCCAAACCCTAACCAAGCGCCTCGTGTTTCTTAAGCATAAACATTTAGAAAAAAGAATACATTACATTGAAAATACATTAAATATGTTGTGTAGTTTGTATATCCATTCAGTATTAAGGTTTTCTGACTTGTACATTGTTGTCCTTATTATGGAAAATATAATCCAAGCGGCGTAATGTTTCTTTCAAAAATATATTTGCTGTTGTAATTAGTGGCACGTAAACATTTTTTTGTGTGAAGACGGGTTGACATACGGACAGGCTGTTGTCCCTGTGAGAGATTGTAGCAAGCTGACAGCTTGTCAGACAAAAGCAAACGTCAGCAAAATGAATAATAGCATGGTTGATAAAAAATGTAGTTTTTGAAACCAAAACACAGGGCTCACAAACATGTGTAACTATCAATAATAGAATACAACATATTTAATGTACTTTCAATGCTGGATTATCCACTCAGACTCTAATGGAACTATAATCTCAAAGGAAGGAACAGAGGTGTCTATCATTTAAACCATGCAGATCATTTCTGAATGAATATTGACTATTTTTATCAGCCTATGAAAAGCAGTTTATTGAAACAGTCAAACAAAAATAAATTCTTTCATGAGGCCTCACTGAGTTAAGCATTTATTTGGTTTGGCAGAAGACTTTACTTTTTATTTGTCGCTAATTAAGAAATTATCCATTTATTGTGTGCTCCATTGAAAAATAGCTTTCATGAAAATGATTCATTGGATAAAGTTTCCCGTGGGGTAAAACAAAAGTCTGGAAGGTGACTCCAGCTGCAGCGCGGAGCTGCAGCAACTTCTCTCAGCCTTCACAGTGAAACATTCGATAGCCATGCTCTTTGGTCACTTCCTGCATCTCCATCCCCCTGTGGCGGATCACTATCCTGGACTAAGCAGCCTTACAGCAGCAGAGGGACGTCTGATGTAAACATTAACTACCCTGATCCAGGAAAGGAAGCCTCCCCTCGCTACTAACCCTACTCCCAAAATCTTTCCAGGCACATGCAGAGGAGGAAAAAAAAAGGATAAAAAAATGTCAAACTTAGCCAGTGTTGGTCAAGTTATACTAAACTGTTAAAGGACAGTGGTTATATTATTATTTATTTCATATGACTGCATCATTGTTTCAAATGGAACATTCTAGATCACATGTCTCACACTCAAGACCCGCGGGCCAAATCAACTTAGGTTCACCCGCGTGCCCGCCTAGTGCAGCAAACCAAAAACACGGGATACAATTATCTGACATTCAAAGCAGAATATGGCAAATGTACTGACCTTGAGACTCAGATATTCACACAGAAGCAGAGTTTTTATATTCAGGCTGTAAAACAGGTTGTTGTTAAATTCTATAATGGTGACGGAACTTTTTTGGTTGACTTTTGTAGGTCTTTATGTGGACAAAAATGCCACAAAAAGCATCCAAAATGTCGGAAAAAGCTAAATAAAATTGACAAAGAATTGACAGAAATGTCTGAGAAAGCCACAAAAAAGTCACAAAAATGTTTTTAAAAAAGCGGCATGCAGTAATACAGTCAAAGATATTTGACTTTTTCAAGCATGCCATGTTTTCCCCTTGATGTGATTCTCTTTTTCCAGTGTGGCCCTTAGTGAAAATGAGTTTGACACCCCTGTTGTAGATGTCTCATGGTTCACTTTATTCACATTCCATTGTAGTTCATCTCCAGAACCCCTGGGAATATAAAATAAATGACACATATTAACAATACAAATAGTAACTAACATACATCACCATGTCTGTTAACTTGGAGAGGATTACAGGTTATATTTTTGTATCAGCAGAAATTCTGTTTAATTTTTGCCATAACCCCCCACTAAAATAAATTCAACCAGGCACCAATAGCCGTAGTGAAATTCAGGGATTCTACCTGTGTGTATTGTAAGTGAAATAAATTGCTAAAATTATCTCACTCAGACTAAACATCGTCCTTATTTGAGGGCATTAATTCTTCGTAAAAGGCTATTTTTCAAGCAGTGCAGTCCAGTGAAAAGAAGCCACAGGTCCCACCTCTCACGTTTCATCGTCCTCAGCTGCTTGTTATTTCCAAGGTTTAGCTCCAGAGGTTTGTTTATATGGTGTTCATCCCTTCCCTCTGACTCATGTTTCTTCACCGACGGTCATTATGGACGAGGCTTCCTGTATAGCTCTGCGGTGGGGCCAAGCTGCTGTATAGATGTGTGTGTGTGCTGTCTGGCCTGTACTGTATGTATTCTTAGGTAGCCAGGAAATGTACTTCAAAGTGGTTACTAGAGATTCTTCTGAATCAAGTTTTTAATTTAAAAAAAGTGTTTATAAGATTTATATGCTTTATGTTACTCTGAAACTCAATTAGGGTGGCGTGTATTCTCTTTAGATGAATGTGATACGAGCAGGAGGCTCACTGGATTCCAGATTTATTTAATAAAGCAATTATAAGACATGTCCAAAACTTCATTAAGCCGACAGAAGACTCTAATCAATACCTAAACTATAGCGAGGCCTGAGGGCTTTGATAGCCTCCATGCTGTCATACATTCCAGTATTTCCCCCTGAAAAACATGAGCTAGATAATGTTCAAGACATTTGTAACTGTAATTGATACTCTCACTAAGACAATGAGGACTCAGGTTCACCTGCTTACTTAAAAGATAATTAAGAGCATTAAAAGTTCAATATCATGCTAATTTTAAGGTTCATACCTGTATTTTGGGTTATTACTAGTCCATGTTTACATGTTTTCATGTTCAAAAAACACATTATTTTTCTCATACTGTCTGTCTGAATATACTGTATTTGTATTCACCCTCTGTCTGAAACGCTCCATTTCAGCGCCTGTCTCTTTTTCCTGAAAAAGCCCAGTCCTCTCCGATGGTCAGCGTTTCTGGGTCTTCCTCATCTGCACTCTCAGCATCTCTCAAGGGGTTAAGTCTGCTTCCACAGAGCGTAGCTCCTATGGAGCCATTTTCTTGCTAACAAACCATCACCCCCGTTAGCATCCCATTGACTGCCATTCATTTTGGCATCACTTTGACAGCCAATAACTTTACATCTGAAACATTTAAAGACTTCATTTGACCATTGTTTATTTCTAAAGAAACACGATAATGTATAAAAGGCTCCATTACCTTGCATCTGACGATATGGCTCCGTAGCAGACGTTTTTATAAAAGTAGGCTAACGATTGTGTCATAACCACGCAACTTACTATCTCATAGTAGAGGAATTACTGTATACAGGAGAAGCTTGCAGGCAGTTTCGACTTTCATTAGCTGTTTAGTTTAATGGCTAATGTTAACTAGCATTTTAGTTAGCAATAATTAGCCTGTGCCTATGTTATCTCCTTACATATACCTATGCTCTCCATCTCTGCAAGATTGGGAATGATTGAGATTTCTCTTGGCACAGCTACCAGAAGACTTACAACATTCAGACACGTTGCTCACGTCACATCTACGGCGGCAAGCTCAGTTTGCAGCTGCGCAGTAACGCTCAGCCATCAGCGGAAAAGTGCTTCTAATAGACTTCACTGGTCTCCGTCCAGAGCAACGGGATCTGTTGGTCCATTTTATATACTGTCTATGGCATCTCTGCATGGTCATTGCAGCCAGGGAATGACAAACTGGACTACCTTTATATAGTATAGTTGTGACATCACAACCGCACAGGAAGTCCTGACGGCTCGTTTAAAGGCACAGTTTCACAATGCTGTGTGCATTTCTCTGTGGATTGAGTTTTTTAAATACTTTTACAGTATTTATATAGCACCTCAACCTGCTTTGTAATGCTTTGTAATCATACAGATATGGAAATCTCACTGGAAATCTCACTTTCTTACAATATGGGACCTTTAAGAAGGTGTACTGTGTGTGTATGGAATGCTGTTTTATTCAGAATTAAATAAATAAATACATAAATAAATGAATAAATACATAAAGACATAAATAAATAAATAAGCCTTTGAAATACATCATGAAATAAATAAACGAGGCAATAAATACATAATTAAATAAATTTAATTATTTCATGGTACTTTTATTTCATAAGTCCACATTTATTTATTTCAAGAGACTTTTATTTCCTAATGCCACATTTATTTTCCTCTCTATTTAATTTCCAGTTCTTATATGCAAATCAGGGGGCGTGGCTATCTCGCACATTCAGAACAGAGCCGTGGGCAAAAAAAGGCTGGCGAAGTGAGTGCAACACGACCGGCAGTTCGCTTTGCTCTGTACCCAGCCTACAGTCACCTATTCTGGGGTAACTAGACCAGCAACTAGCTGACCTGACAGAGCACCACAGCTCGCTGTGCTTTGTACCCACTGCAGGTTGACACAACATTAGCTGAGGCGTTGCTAAGTGTGCTAGCGGGCAAATGACTGCTCGAATTCACATTAAACTGAACATTTCCGTTGAAGGTGAAGTGAGACAAGGTGAATGGGAGTTCTTCTCGAAGAGAAGAACTGTGCCTGCGCGTTGGCTGTGACTATATGGACCTCCTCAACTCCGAAAACTTTGAAGCAAATTGTCAATTCGGCAACAATTTTTGCAAGATTGCCTATATTCGAAATCTAAACAGTTCATTTCTCACCTAAAACGTTCTCAAAAGTGAATTTAGTGAAGAATAAGATGGCGAAAATTGTTAAAATTGTCCTGTTGTTGGTCTGCCAAAGAAGTCCCATTCACCTGGTTCTGAATGTGAGGGATAACCACTCTCCCTGATTTGCATATAAGAACTGGAAATGAAATAGAGGGAAATAAATAAATGTGGCAATAGGAAATGAAAGTCCTCGGAAATAAATAAATGTGGACTTATGAAATAAAAGTCTCTTGAAACAAATAAATGTGGACTTATGAAATAAAAGTACCATGAAATAATTAAATTGATTTAATTATTTATGTATTTATTGCCTCATTTATTTATGTCATGATGTATTTCAAAGGCATATTTTTTTATTCATTCATGTATTTATGTATTTATTCATTTATTTATGTATTTATTCAATTCTGAATAAAACAGCATTCCATATGTGTGAGGGCAGTGATATGTTTTAAGTTTTTTTCCAGGATTGTTGACATAGGGTTTTTAGTAGTGCGTTTTTAGGCAATGAGCTCAATGAACAGAGCTGTTATTTGTTATTTGAATTAAAGTGGTCAGAAGCATGCTGCACTAGCTGTTCATACCTTATAAAGTAAGTGTTTAATAATATTTAATACTAATATTTTACAGAGCATTTAAAATATAAATAAGCATTTCCAAAGTAGTCCCAAAAACTATAAAGATAAACTTAGTAACTGATTTATGAATAGCTGGTACAACACAATCCTAGTGATTAACAAGATTTAAATAACTATGCAAGCTTAACGTTGTCTTCCTGCTTAAATCCCAGGCACTAACCTCTTAACTCCTGGAATGGTTTTATTCCCATTGCAATACAGCCTCCCAATGAACACTTAAGTTGGAGTGTTGGGAGGAAAATTGACAATTTTGGACCTCTGCTTCAAGCCTTACTGTAAATTATATAGCTGGGCTATAATATAAATATCTACATTGGGGCCAGAATCCTAAAAATGACGCTACTTGTCAGCTGAAGCTCTACATTTTTCTCTCGAAAACAGCCAGTTTTAGATATCTCTGACATACCATGACTTCCAAATATGTTCTGCCTGCCGCAAAGTAATTCCTCTCAGTGGCCAGTGCAGTGTACCAAAGGAAAATAATGATGATCTTGTTTCAGTCTCACCAACTGAAGTCATGTTTGTACATCGACTGTGTATAAACAAGAAGGTGGGGAGGATCTGAAGAGGCAGGCAGATACAACTAAAACTAGATACTATTACTGGCCTATTATACAGATTCAGTCCAAACATTTATTCCAGGGATAGTAACAAGCTATGGCCTCGGGAATGTAGCAAAACCTAGCGCCTAGCATATCCAGAAATTATTAGCCATTACTCTCCTGCTTGGCCATTTCCTGTCCTGCCCCTGGCCGTTGCCCTGACACATCCATGGAGGGGAAAATAGATTCCAGTTTGGAGAGGGTTAAGGCCAAAACCACCATGCCACTCAAAGCCAGGGCTGCTTGTGTCATTTTTCCACTGGGTTTCCGTGGTATATTTTGACAGGCCATTCCAGCTAAGCTTCGATAAATAGGGGGATGGCTCTTTTTTTCCCCTCTTCCCCTTTCTTTCCTTTCCATCTAGAATCTGTAACATTAAAGAGGAACCCATGCTGATGTATGTGGCTGGGTAAAGTCTTGTATAACAGGTTTGGTCAAGCCACTAAAATCAAAATGGCTTTAACGATTTCTCCCTTTGGAATGATTGCATTTTGCTGCAATTTGCCTCTTGCTAAATTAGTAATTGATGACCAGTGTTCAGCTCAGGGTGTCTATATATTACGGTTGTCTATGAAATGAGCAAATAAGTAGTGATCACGATGCACGTTAATGGTTCTTCTTTCTACAAGACTTAAAAACACTTTGTTTTTGGTGGTGACTGTCTAAAGGACTTGTAAAAAGTGCCTAAGTACTACTATGTTTCAAGGGTAAACAATCCTTCCTATAGGCACTCTGGCACAAGCTAAACAATTTAACACATTTTCTGCTTGATAAAACCTTGTTCAATTTCCTATGCTTTGTACCTTTTAGACAAGCCTGACACGCCAGCTTTTCCCCATGTTCTCTGAGACATGAATTACAAAGAGGAGCGGCGAAACCAGTCGATCAGGCGCCTGCTCTCGCTCGTGAATGAATTTACTTCAATTAGAGGCTGCAGCCAAGCACAAGAGGACGAAGCGTGTCGTCTTTTATGAACATTTATTGTTACATAGTGTAATGACCCTGCACGCTGTGACCCGGGCTAATGACACCATAGATTAACTCCAGTGGGTAGCCTTTGGGAAAGTCCAAAACTATTCCGAAGGTATTGATTTCGAGGCTTGCTGCGAAATTGAACTGTCAGGTGTTCCACTGGGCCCTGATATGATATTGATCCCTCCTGCTTAGCGACTAACAAAGAGTCTGGTTACCTGAAACGGCCCGGTCTAGGGCAACGAGTAGGTATCCCTCCCCCCCTTTATAACTGCTCCTTGGAATTTTAAATAGAAATTTGATAAACTCTGTCTCTCTGGGGAATAGGAGTGTTGCCATGCTGCCTTGATACTGTTTCTTTCTGCTCTCACTCAGACCATTAGCCCTGCTTAGTGATGTGAATCCACTTCTCTGTTACCCAGAAAACCTAATGCCAAGATGTACAGCACTACCATTGACATTGTGATACGGCTTTTTGCCTGTGAACACAGGTCAAAGAGAACATTTGAAGCTATATCCATCCTCCCTCAATTTCCTCCTTGAACAACAGCAGTGGTGTGACAGCCAATGCTAAGTCATTCCGTAGATACTTCTCACTTCCATTAAATAGCATCTCCGGCTCCTTCTCTTCCTCGCTTCTTAGTCCATCCCACTGAGAAATGTGAGGATAGAGGAAACATGGAAATGTGTTTTAGAGGGATGAGACGTCTTTTCCTCTGAAGAAAGTAGGCAGAGGATTCCAGTTGCACGGCTTCCGGGAAGCCTGCTCTCATGTTTCCTCGCTCATAGCTCCTCAGAGATCCCTCCTCCATCCTCGCTAATAGCTCCTCCGAGATCCCTCCTCCATCCTCGCTAATAGCTCCTCCGAGATCCCTACTCTTTATCCGTTCTTATCTCCTCAGAGATCCCACCACCATCCTCCCTCCTTGGGGCAGGAATAGGAGCTTTGAGACGGCCATCACGGAGAAGGGCCAGAACAACGTCCGGTTCAGCCAAGGAGCGATAAATAATGCAAGTGAGAAGCACCTCTTGACAGAGAAAAAAGAAAGCTGGAACAAAGACAGACATGCTGGTTAGTGGGGGGAAAAAAAAACAGAAAGCAGCTTTATTTCTCTCTCCCAATACTCTCCATTTAATTAGGGTGTCCTCAGCCAAGCCAAATGGTGTCAGTGAGTGCATGGAAGCAATCAGCACCCCGCGTGGCAGGAGTCAAAAGCCTTTGATCAGCTCATGGAGACTGATCCACAGTGATCCCGCTGGCCTCCGCATGCCAGCCAGGACGGCCTCTGCCGCACTGGCAACCTGCGCCCCTCCTCCAGGCACTCACGCTGGGCAAAATGTTAACGGCAGAGGACTGTCCTAATGTGCCACTGTCACTCCACTGTTTTATCTCTCTGTCTGTTATTCGAGAGGCTGCAATTCATTTGACTCCATGTGGAGCCCTAATCAGTCACAAAATGCTGTGATCAATGTTAGTGCGAGCCTCTCATGCATGGGGCTGAGGAATGAAACAGGAAATGGAGAAGAAACGATAATTGAAGGCCTTCCTTTTTGAAGCTTCAGTTACAGTTCTTCCTTTTCTGTGACAGAACAATAAGAAAGCAGGGTGCAGCGACGTGTATGATGGCTTTATGGTGTTTATATATATTGTCGCTGTCGGGTGAAAACCTTTTATGTCCAAAACTGAGAATGGAAAAAAGTTAATTAGAAAACATATTGATCTATTAACCTTCGAAAAAGTCAGATGAAATCACCTCGTCACTGTTTAAATATTTGTAAAACCCACAGATAGACATACTGTAAAGGGTGACCAATAGCATTGATTTATGAAAAAAATTAAAATGACTAAATATGGAGATACAAGGTGTTTGCCTGACAGCAACAATATGTTTATTTGGTTTATTGGCTATTTTGTTAATAAACTTTGCACAAAAACTAAGGAAATTTGTGTTTGGTAGATTATTTCTCTGTGGTAACAATGCTTTTTGCCAATACATCTCATACCTTTGGAAAGCCTGTTTAGTTACCTTTCAAATGGAGCCCAATCTGTAAGGAACATGCATTTGTGGGATTAGCAGCAGCGCTGAGTATGTGGGTTGTGCCCATGAAAAATTTGAAAGGGATGTTAAGGATCCAAACAGTTGTGTGTTTAATGGTCTAATCATTTCAGCTATACTTGTAGGCCGTTATATTGTTGGCTAGTTTAATTTATAATAAAATATCAGATTTTATAAATAAATGTGTTTTCTGTGCAAAAACCTCAATTTGTAAAGTAACTAGTAACTAAAGCTGTCAGATGAACGTAGTGGAGTAAATATTTCGCTCTGAAATGTAGCGGAGTAGAAGTAGAAAGTGGCATGAAAAGAAAAAGACCTCAAGTAAAGTACCTCAACATTTGTACTAAGGTACAGTACTAAAGTCAATGTACTTAGTTACATCCCACTGACACCAACACTACCTTGGCACAACACAACTGCTCGTCTCAAATGCATAATGAAGACAAGAAATTCCACACATTAACTTGGGACATGGCTGTTTGTAGCAAGACTCGCTGCCACTGTGGGTTACCCTCAGCTCAGATCACAGCCCAGACAGACAATTCACAGGCAACAGTGTTTTATTCTGACTGCTTTCACTTTCAACACAACTTTATAACCACCAACCCGGCTACTGGCAGGCGCACAGGCCCGTTTGCTCACGTTTTAATGAACCAACAACACAATATCTCACAGTCCAGTGTCCTGTCTCTGTGGCGTGTGGCAGTCACCTAAATGTCCTGAACGCTGCTGCATACAAAGGGAGAGTTTGATTAGCACAATTAAAATCAGCTGAGACAATTAACTTACTTGGCACTATTCCCACACCTATCTCCACTGCAGCTGATTGCAGACCACGCCTACCTCCCCGCTGTGACAAAAAAAACATTCAGGTGACCATCTCATGAAGATGGCTGAGAAAATGTCAAGAGTGTTCAAAGCTGTCATCAAGGCATTACTTTAAATAATCTAAAAAATGTTTTTGCATACTACATCATATTTGTAATCAATTCAGTATTAATTGATACATTATTATATATTATTAATATATATATATATATATATTTTTTTTTTTAATTTTTTTTTAATACAATAGAGCATAATAAAAGTGTGTTTGTCATTCATAGAAAATGTGTCTAACCCTTAATATATTCAAATGTACAACTCATTTTTCCCACAAGCTCACACTGCTTTCCTGCCCTTTCCTGTTTAACTTTACAAAGAGATATTGGTAAGCCTCTACAGGTATTTATTTCTGTTTGACATCACCTAAGGATGCACACATCTTAATCCTTACTGAATGCTGTGTGTGTGTGTGTGTGTGTGTGTGTGTGTGTGTGTGTGTGTGTGTGTGTGTGTGTGTGTGTGTGTGTGTGTGGGTGTGTGTGTGTGTGTGTGTCTGTCTGTGTCTGTCTGCAGGGGCGCTGTATAGGGGACATTTCCAAGGGCCCATGACTGACAGGGGCCCCAAATAATAGGTAAAAACTAATATAAAATTATTAAACCATCATTATTCAGTATATATATATATATATATATATATATATATATATATATATATATATATATATATATATATATATATATTGAATATAATAGTAATTACTGATCTCTTTGTTTTTACCTGTTTTTGGCAGTAAATGTTAAATGTCCCCATTGACCAAAAATTAAAAACATCCATATAGACCGACCACCCCCCTGTATCTGCATTAAATGGTTTGGTCCTACCTTAGCGCACTCACGGTGTTTAGTTGCAGTCAGTCTGTAGATGCGCCAGATCTACAGTGACCACGATGTTGCCAAGTTACATTAAATCAAAATCGGATTTTCAAAAAAGGAAAGAGAGTTCAAGTTCAAGTTCAAGTTACTTTATTTATACCCGAAGGTAGATTTTGTTTGCAGAGAGAGAGGAAAGACAAAGGAAAGGAAGTCAAACTGTAACCCAGTGTTTCACCAAGAAAGTAAAGCCTGTAGTCTGTGAGTGGTATTAACCTGTTGGCTTCATGTCCATAGTGACATAAGCTAGCTAGCTACAGACTAGTGTTAGCCTACATTTAATCACCATTTAATCAGTGCAGGGAAACGTTGAGCAAGATATTCATATTAAATCATTGTCCCTGCTCCTTTTAGCAGACTTAACAACAGATGAGTCAGCAGCACCCCAGTCTCCCCCTAACTGGGCCCCTCCCTGTCCCAGTGAAGAAGGTGAGCAACATTGGGTTCAGTGACATGCCAGTTAGCATCATTGCAGGGAGTCTGTGGGTCTCTTGCTCTTTTTACCATTACAAAAAAGAAAATGAAATATTTATTAATGACAAAAATTCAAACACATTAATAAAAAATTTTTATGGTTGCTTTTTATCTTGCATCAAATAGTGAACTGCATACTAGACATGCATGCATATACACATCACCAGCAGTACATATTGTGCTAGTACTAGTATTGAACTACAAGAAGCAAGACAGTTGCAAGCCTTTAATTAGAGTTATGTAAAGCTTGTGATGGGACAGTTAGGTCCTAGAGATGTGGTGACAACAGCTGCACAGAGGGGGCCCAATTTGATTTTTTGTCATGGGGCCCAAAATTCCTGGCAGCGCCCCTGTCTGTCTGTCTGTCTGTGTTTGTGTCTGTCTGTCTGTCTGTCTGATTTATTGTGCTGTATGTACCCCAAGTCCTGCCACTGGAAATGGTCCACAAAATTAGTCAGAACACATTCAGTGTTAGGGTCAGGTAGGCTGGAAGGAGCCGAAAAATTCTACTTTCTTTACTGGGTCAGTTGGTCAAGCTTTCCATCCTTCGTAATTCTCTTTCTCCACTTTTCTACTGAAATAAAGTACCAGACTCAAGCAGTTATTCATTGAGGAAACACTATGATTGGATGAACATATTTAGTGGTTCTAATAGAGTATATTTTGATGTAAAAATGCAACTGAATTAAGCAGTTAGCTATCTGATATTTTTCCATTGAATAAATAATTGGAGAGTTGGATTGCACGAATAACCTCTGGCCATCTACTCAGAGTCTGCACACAGACTTTTTAATAACATAATTCCACCTGCATGTAATAGGATACATGGTCATAGTTTCACATGTTCCTGTGTGCTCCCTCATTTTAGCCGACGCTTTGTTTTCTCCACCAAATTAAGCAAACATGACCAACAGGGTTTGTATTTCCTATTAGCGTAATGATATTTTCTCTGTCTTCTGCCTTGTTGTTTTCTCATATTCTCCATCTTCTAATCTGCTCCGCTGCTCCTCCAGTGACTCGGTGGCATGCTGTGTGTGGAGACAGGAAGTGTTCCGTGAGGTGCTCCCCCCCACCCACCCACCTTAATATGAACTGGTGTCAAGTTTTCACTTCAAATAGAGTTCAAATAATGTTTTGGATGGTGCAACAAGGCAGGTCTGCTTGGTTCTTTTAGGGAATGATTGTAAAGATTTACAAAGAATATGTTTACGGTATTTCCTCTAACTGTGATGTTTTGGTGAGCGATTGATGTGGACGAAGTACACACGGAGATACACTGGCAATAGCCAATGAGGTTTAACTATGTATCCAGCTAATTTAAATAGCTCATGTTACTGTACTGTATCAACAGTTAACTCCATTTAATATGTGGTGTATTCTTTTGCGGGGTTCCTCCAAAACAAGTTTCTTTCCCGAGACTATTTTGCATCTGGATCTTAGCACCGCTCCTAGAAGATTGTGACTGGTTTAAAGAAATTAAAGCACAGAGCATTTTTTTTCTCCTATCCCAAGGTTAGCTCTAGCCAGGTTAGCCATTGTTAGCAATACCAGTTGATAACAATGCAGTATTTCCGACCTAGGAAAATCAGACTGGAAAGCACTAGTATGTGTGGCGTAGCCAGACCTTAATTCACAGCGCTGATATTGTACACATTGAAGTTCATTTGAACTGTGCTTAGGGTCAATAAACCAGCATCTAGCACCATCTCCTACAAGAAGAGACATT